>OZ014530.1:203901610-204154610 GCA_963966105.1 Volucella zonaria
CTTTCGGAACGATCATTTTATGTTGTCTTAGATGGTTTCAAGTCTGATATTCACAAAATAAATGCTAGTACTCCCCAGGGCTCCGTTTTGTCTCCGAAACTCTTTTTAATTTTCATTAATAATCTCTTGTCTGCTACTACCCATGCCAAATGGCACTTACATTGTCGAGACCGAAAAACTTTCCGTTCTCGGTATGTGTGTCAGTCACAACTTTCGTTGGAATAGCCACATATTCGATGTCATCAAAAATGCCTCCGAAATGTCTAGGTTTCCTCCAGCGATGTAAGAAATACTATATTTCACTCCCTCTGATCTGGCCTCAATATAAGACATTAATCCGCCCAAAATCGGAGTGTAATGTCCAGATATGGTCATGTGCTCCTAAAACATCTCTGCGCCTGCTAGATAGGATTCAAAACCATGCGATAAAACTCATAGGTGATACTAATATCAGTCAGTCAATTAACACCCTCAAACACCGACGTAATGTCTCCTGTGTCACTTTTTTTATCGCTATTTCCACCAACAGTGCTCCATTGCAATCGCCAGAAGCATTCCAGCAGCATTCCCTTCTAACTTTTAACTGTAGCACCCGTCTCGATATGAATGCTCATCAGTATACCCTCGAGCCCATTTTCGGACCTACACTAAAATATCGTGATTCGTTCCTAAGCCGTACAACTCGCTAATGGAATACCTTGCCGAGCTCACTATTTCCTGGTCATTATAACTTTCAAACATTTAAAAACAATGTATTGTACATCAGTACTTCTCTTTTCTTCCTCCCTAAGTTTCCTTCGCTCGCGCTGTGTACAAACATTTTAAGGGTACACAAATCTCTTGAGCGAGTTAGTGTTGGTGGTTGAGTAAAAAGATTACATATTTTATGGTACGCCGAAATGCGTGCTCTTTATTGATATTCTTAAGACTAACTACTATATAAGATCTTAATGCTTTTATACTATTGATGCGACGGCTGTAATCACCATGGAATATTCCGTTGTTTGTTGTTTACTATTATTTGGGTAGTTAATTGTGTTGATAATGCATTTCGCGATAATGCATTTTAGGTGATGTTGGTGGTAATGTTGTTTACATTCCTAAATGATGATGTAATCTGGTGCACGTGGTGGGATAAGAATGACGAAATAGGCAGAGAGTGAGATTACGTCATTAACTAGCACGCGCTCATTAGAACGTCTGGGTCCATTTCTTCAATCTGTGGCTACAAAAAATCTTCAATAATTTTTCTATACTGCTCTCCATTGACATTAACATGTCTTTCATTTACATCTTCGAAGAAAAATGGACCAATTATTTCACCAACCTAAAAACCACCCAAACAGTACAGTGGATGTAATGGTTTTTCTGAAACTATTCGAGTATTTTCTCCTCCCCAGATGCGACATGCTCATGTTTTAACAACATAATAATAAGTTTGAAGCACTGTAATGCGCCGTTCTAGCGTGCAACTATCCCACGTTAAAATTCTACATGTGCCTACTTCCCAAATGTCAAAGATGATATTCTATAAAAAAAGGTAACGCTCAGAAATTATTCACTACTGACATCTATGTGCGACTTTTGAAAGACTCTGTGTTCAACGTTGCAAATTTTATGTCGGGACTTAGGCCTGTACACGTAAAAAATGTAATTGACTCAGGAGGTGGAGGTAAACGACAATAGGCAGCGTCGAGCATTTGCTGACCGCGATTTGGAGCGGAAGTAGACTCCGATTTTGGATGGAAAATCATCTTCAGCGACGAAGCGAATTTTTGGATGAATGTGTTTGTCGACAAGCAAAATTGTAGCGTTTGGGTAGATAACAATCCACATGAGACTCACCAGCTGCAGAGTCACCGTTTCATGTGGATTTTCCTCCGTCGAGGTTATTGGCCCGTACTTCTTCCAAAATGAAGCTGGTACCGCTACATAGGTCGATGATAACCAATTTTTTGTGGCCTAAATTGAAAGATACTTATTTATTTGTGATTTTTTTTAAGAACTTAGCATTTATAATGCCTCAGAATGTGTTAAGTCTTTTGGAAAATGGGATAAAAAGAGAAGAAAGATATTTGGGATCAATGGTTATATCGCTCCATGGGTGGTATCTAACTCTTAATAGGGAGACTAAATATTGTTAGTGGAAGTTGGGTTGTTGTTGTCTCCTAGCCAACTACTCATCTAACTTGATTTCAGTTAACTGAATGTGTGGATATACCATGTGGTTGCAACAATATAGCGCTATCTGCCATACAATAAATCTTCTGCACGATATATAGTATTAAATTCGACGGCATGGTTATCTCGGGTTTCGGCCACGTTAACTCGGCACCAAGATCGTGAGATTTAAAGCCACTGGACTTTTTACTGTCTATCTATGTTAAGTTACAGGACTCAGCGAATAAGCTTAATGCCTTAAACATTTAAATAACCAATGTGATCAACGATATCTAACCCGATTTATGCGGTCGAGTCAACGAAAATTGGATCTCTCGGATACGCACCGCTCAGCGATCACTTGGCTGATATCACATCCCATGCATAATGTAATTGAATACCCTTTCAAATGAAAAAAATAAAATGAATGTTGTGCATGAGATACAACTTGTTTTACTTGATTTGAAGTCGCAGCGCCCTTAATGGAAACCCCTGTATAGAAAAATTCTTATTTCACATTTTTCTTATTCTACCAAATTTAAAACAATGTAAAATTTCTTTTATTTTTTTATTTGAAGGGCTTCCGTATTGTATGGACTGAAATTCAAGACTCCGGTCCAGGACCGCCAGCAATTGGCTTACTCTG
The DNA here is from genome assembly GCA_963966105.1 of Volucella zonaria. Lineage (NCBI taxonomy): Eukaryota > Metazoa > Arthropoda > Insecta > Diptera > Syrphidae > Volucella > Volucella zonaria. The sequence continues at coordinate 203,904,417 of OZ014530.1, forward strand.
CGAATCGACATACCATTTTCAATGTAACGTCGGCTATTGTATATCGGATAAGCTACGTTGTGATGGCATCAAGAATTGCGGTCCTGGCGATGATAGTGACGAAATGCACTGTGAGTCGTGAGTGAGTCGAACGGTTCAGTTCATTTTTTTAATTTTTCTGTTCTTATATTTCTTTTTTGTTTATAAGTTTTATTTTTTGATTTTTTACTTTAAGCCTTTTCTGTTGAATACTTTGACAGTTTTTCTTTTTTTTAATTCAATTTAATTTGTGTGATTACCAAATAATATACACAAATTGTTATTTTTAACAAAAAAAAAAAAATCAAATAATATTTATAAATTTTGGTTTGTATTATTTATGTTATTAAAACAAAAAATGTCGATTTCTTACTGAAGAATATTGTTTATAATTGGTTTTATTGGAAATTGATTGAATAAAGTTGAATTTTGTTGAAAAAAGAACAGCAAAAGTAAACAGTTATCGACGTTTTTTCTTTCACTTTTCATATATTATTTATTGATTTGTTTTTAAATATTTCAAGTTTCTTTTTTAAACAAACATTTAATTTGATTTACCAGAAGAAAACTTGAACCCGACGAACACTTTATAAATACTTATATATATTATATATATTGTATATAAATATATTTAAACTTTTAATTAATACAATCTATAAATACTGCTTTACACAGGCTTAAATATTTTATTTTATTTTCTTTTCATATTCAAATTTATATCTATTTTCTTCAGAAATTAAAAACGAGAAAATTTTCTCCAATATACATATATGTATATATATTTAGGCTTGTGTTGTTAATAAAAAGAAATTACTATATTTACTAAAACCTTTTTTGGAAGACCTTTAAGTAGTTTGGCGCACGTAAATTTATTGTTTCCCTTTTATTCTCCTCCTTCAATGTTTGTAAATAACTTATAAACTATTAAACATGTAAAAGAACTTTTAATTTTTCGATGTTAACTGAATATATTAGTTAACAGTAATTATTTTCTTTATTTTTTTGTACTTTTATTTAATCCGGAAAATTATTTCTAACTGTATACATACGTATAATTACACGACTAAATTGATTTACTCCTTTATTCGAATATATGTACTCGTAAATTAGCAAAAGGAATGTCGGCAGGAGTAAAATTTGATTTTAAATTTTTTCTAGATATATCCATCCGTTTGTTTTGATTTGCTATGATCTATCTATTAAATTTATCGAGTATCTTTTAGATTTTTTAAAACCTATATTAGAATGATTTTTTTATAAATCTTACTCTGTCGACTTCCTTAGATATCAGCGTATAACCTTTTAGAACTCCAGTTTATATCAGTCTATTTTGCAAGGAAGGAAATGTATTTATTTTGTAGAAATCCACTGTAACATACTAAGGATAGGATTTCTATAATACCATACGTAATTAATACAGAGAATTAGTTATTTATTTTCTTAATTTCTTGTTCTTACAATATAATCGACCAACTGCCCTCGTAATTATTTAGTTAGTTATTAGGGTTGTTGAAATGTTTCGTACCACATATGCTACACTCTGCGTGATGTAAATCATATAGTGTCGGTTTCGGTAAATCCAGAATTGTCAATTCGGAGTCAATACTGTACAGTTTGGTCTCTGCTATGTGGAAAATTTTACGAAAAAGTCTCGTCCTTATCCGCAAACTTTCCAACCGGTGTAGGAAATAAATCCACCACGACTTACGACAGAAATTCGCGATTTAGGCCCTTGAGCAACTTGATGTGCTTAGTGATGAAGCTCAAAGGGTTTCTGAACGAGCAAAATTGTCGTTTCTGGAGTGAGAAAAATCCAGAAGATACTCATTAGACTCAACTTCACCCACAGAAGGGCTCTGTTTGGTGTGGTATTCATGTTGGTGGCGATATCGGTCCTTATTTTTTCAAAAAAAAGGAAGCGCATTACAGTCAACGAACAACGTTACCGGACAATGATCCGTTATTATTTCATCGGAAATACGGACAATATGGTTCCAGTCCATATGCGAAGTTCCAGGGAGATGGCACTATTTGCCATACCCTGCCTATGAAACCATTGAATTAAGTAGGACTTGGTTTAACATCAACATATCGCGAAATGGAACACCGAAATCGAGTCATTTGGCGGGGCTCGATTACCCTTTGTGGGGATGTGTTATGGCCTTGGTATATGTCGATAAATCCTGATGCCAATATTTAGCGCGTTATTAGTGAGAAAAAGCACTAAATGGTTGAAAAGAGTGCTCTTAAATTGGTTCGACAGAATGTGCGTCGTCAAGAAAGCCATATAACTGAAGCTGTATTAAAAATAAAGGATTTTGATTCAAGCTTAGTTCATGGCGTTGTTGTTAAAAAAAAACGTTGTCCACCTCATTTTAACTGCGGTCACCTCAGATTCGTGCGCGCTATGTATCGCTTTTCATGGCTTTACTGCCTTTAGCGCAAGGTGTGAACTTTTTTGATTATCGGTTTATACACAGTCCACTCAGTTCATTAAAACTTCTTCTCGCTCAAAGCAACCATTGCGCTTTTTCATCCGAAAGTTCATGTTTGCGCTCCTTACATTAGGACTAAAAAGGAGAGGGTCTCACAGAATCTTTTCTTATTTGATTGTGAGAGCGATCGATTGGCAGGAACACTTTAAAGCTGTAGCTTCCCTTTGCAGCATACTGTTGGTCATCATCATCTGTTCAATACTGAACTTATCAGGTCTACAACCACTGTGATAAACAGCTATCAGGGTGTTTCGTTTCAGAAGTTTGTACATTCGGGTAGATAGGAAATCGCGCGCTATGTTAAGGAGACTAATCTGATGTGTATAAGTTGGAGGACTGAGATACCTATTTTCGAGCATATGGCCATATTTTGCAAATGAATCTTAGCATGTCCCTCATGGATCGATTCCTACTGTCGTAAATAAGTTGGCGGTTAGCTTATCTCTTCTATTCTACTCCGGTAGCCATAATGCGAGGGTAAGCCGCACATTCATACACGAAGTGATCTCCTTATGTGTCATCGCTCTTACAGCAAGTGTCGCAAGAGGTAGCGTTACTTAGATAAATAATAAAAGTGTAGTGACGCAGATGGGTGTTAGCGTACAAGAGCTGACTTTTTAGAGACGTGGGAAGCATTCATTTGATCTGCTTGACTTTACAGTCAATGGAAGCTCTATCTGGGGACACAAGCAGTAGCAATGTGGGTTCAGAACATAAGTAGTCGTTTTCTGGGCCTTACCTAGCAAGTTGTTCGGCATTCTAATTTCCAATGATCCACGATACCGTAACCCATAAAAAACTTTTCCTTTACCGTTGTCGAACTAATTTGGATGAATTTGGCCCTCCTTAAGTGCATATGGAGTACAAAGAAGGTTAGGTCAGGTGAATGGCCTTATGGGATTTTTTTTTTTTTTTTTAAAGAACTTAACACTCAAGAGGGTATTACTACTCTTAAAATGCCGGAGCACGTGTTAAGTTTTTCGGAAAATTGGATAGAGAGAGAGAGAAAGATTTTTGGGCTCAGTGGTTATTTCGATCCATGGGTGGCATCCAACATTTAATGGGGGGACTAAATTGTTAGTGTAAATTGGACTTGATGTTGTATTTAGGCAACCATTCATCTCACAAGATTTTAGTTGCCTGAAAAAAAGTCTTTCGGTCACGGCTGGTATTGAACCCCGAACCGTCCGATTGGGAAGCCAACACACTACCACTTGAGGCACGGCCACCACGATAAGAGAATCTTGCACTTGTCAAACTTAGTTCTGTGTAAGGTGTTAATGAAATAAAATAAATTATTGACAGATTCGGCAGATAGTCCCTCTAAGTCTTAAGTACTGGACATTGAAACGAAAGTTTGGTGTATCCTCATGTGCAATACATCTTTATTTCGACATCACAGATGCACAGATCATGATGTCCCAGGATGTTTTGCTCATTGATGATGCTTACAAAAGACGAAAGACGAAAAAGAAATTCTCTATTCATATATAAGATTCCCTCGGCCTTTCGTTTGTTGTAGAGTATCCACTTTTTGTTTAATATAGCGAAGTAGACAGAAGCGCTAAAGTTTTTGTTTGAAGTATTCAGTTTTAAATTTCTTGTTTCAGATTACAAAGGAATAATCGTTTTCTTACCAATTCACCAGATCTTCTATTTCCTACTGCACCTCCGTGTCCCGGAACTAACCAGAGTTTTACGTTTAATTCCTCGCGATAAGGCTTGATGACCTAGACATAAAATAATAGTAGCTATTCATATCTGGAACATACCTTACTTATGACACTTAGATATCGCAGCAGCTCGGGGAGGTATCAGATGTCAATCAATAGACTTCTTTAGTAGGGGCAGCACTTAATACAGGTTTTAAAGGCAATGACGTGATCGGCAGAATTTCTGGTATTCTGGTATTTCAGTATTTTTTCGTCATTACGATGTCTAGATATTTATAGAAGTATCCTGGTTCCAACTACATTATGGTCCGATTCTACAATAGCCGCTGAGAATTTCCATGTTTATTACAATGGAGGAGTCGATCTCAATATGATCAATTCAATTGACCATTTATGGGAAACCATTCCATTCCAGCCGCCAACAAAGTCAATTGACTTCAACGTGGTATCCTGTAATCTACGATTCCTGAATAAACTACTAAAAATTCCTTTCTTCCCTATTTTGGTACTTGAATCACACAAAACTGTTTTGATTTAAGGCATTGCTTGTAGACTCGATTGACGAGCTCGTATAAACAGCCTCGTTTCTTGAGGATGTCAGCAATTTTATCATTGATGCGGATCTTAAAGATGCGCTGGCTTATGGGCAGAAAGTTCTAGACTACTTGCTTAATACAAATTCGCACCCAAACAGATGATGCTTCTGTTACTTACGCTACAGAAGTTATTGTAGTTTATTTCGTAGTTGTTTATTCCCCTTTAATCTGGCCAAAATGACAGCGAAAACAGTTTTTAGTTTAAGGCATCCACTTGTCGTACTCGTGTGTTAAATATACAAATATTGAATTTACGTATCCGAACGTGGTTGCTCTTATTTTGTTTATCACGGTCATCGACTGTACAACCCGCCTTATCCCAGGATATTTATTGCTTTACAGAAGTAGATTTCATACTTACATGTCTGGCTAGTTAACATCAAATATAAACAATAGCCTGAAGTGTCAGGTTAGTTTTGGGACCCCTTGGGCAGAAGAAGCCGGATAATCCGGAGCGAGTTACGTGTTTCGGGGATTGGGGATCGGCCGTTAAACCATCAAGTATTCATTTGCCAGCATTTAGTTGTCAGCATCCTGACAACGTAACGCAACTATTAATTCAGTCGATAAAATTCAGTCATGCCTCCCAGTACATTTCAAGACTGATATTTTTGCTGCCTATAGGTTTTGCAGGTCAAGTCTGGTAAGACGAGGCAAATACTCAGTGGCTACTGAGTTAAGAAAAAGCACGATTGCTATATAGTCAACGTTAAAACATTGCACACCACAGTGTTGACTTCGCTCAGTCGTTGCCCCAATATATCCACAATATAACAAATTATTGTCTTTATCCACTATATTAATGATTCCTTTGAAGCGCCTTGAGTATTCGTATTTAAGAAAGCATTTCCTTCTCTGCAAATATGACAATGTACATACAAATATTTAATCAAAAAGTATCTTAGGCTCGTACAATATCCAAATGTATGTCCTCTGACGACACTAAACAATTATATATATAAATTCCAACGTTTAGTCAATTCCAAAAATAAGGCTGAGTAAACCCTTACAAATTATATATGTAGTATCATTCAAAATTAGCCCCTACATAATCTAAGGCTTTTTAAAAAAAAGCACGCAGTAACAACTAACTATACATACATTTTATTTTATTTATTTAAAAAAAAAAACTATTTATCTTTTCTATATACTTTTTAATTAAACTTACAAAAATTTCCTTTTCTCTTTCTTCTCTTTCCGTTTGAATTTTCAATTAAAAAAAAATAATAAATAAAAATAACCTTAAAACAAAAAAACGATACGAAAATGCCGCCCATCAGGTCGCGGCAGTAGCGTTCTTTTGCCAAAAAGCATTCAACTCCTCGGTTTAGCATTTTGGGCAACAAAATTCTTCGCGCTGTTCTAGCTCAAGCAACTGCTTTTCTTTAATTTATCTCTATCCCCTATTTTTATTTTTTTATTTCAATCCTTTTGTCCCAAATTTGTATTTCCTCTCTTCCGTTGCATTATTTTCCTCTTCAAAAACGTTTTTTGAAAAAAAAAAAAAGTAAAAATAAAAATAAAGGGACAAGCTACCTGCATGCAATGTGGCTAACACTTGATTGATGGAGAAAATTCAATTTTTTAACCAAAAGACAGAATAAAATCCAAATAAAAGCTAAAATCGAAAAGAACAACAAACAGAAAGACAAACAAAAACCAAAAATCTAAACAAAAAACCAAAAATTCTGATATTTCAAAAAAAAAAAAAAAACATTTAAAAAAAAGAACTCTCGTTTTAAACGTTAAAAACAATGTAAAACATGTGAGTCTAAAAAAAAACATTAACTTACTCCTATGTAGCTATAAGTTTCAAAATCAACACCCACCAACACACCGTACACCCTCTAGTTCTAAACCTGTGTTTTCTTTTTTTTCGTTTTCGTTTTCGAAATCATAGAAAAGTTAATTTCCTGTTCTTGACATTGATTTTTAGTTTCAGTCTTTTGTTTTGTGATTTTGTATTTTTTGAATATTCGTAGTGGCGGGTACTTTTCTGTTCAAAAAACACACTTGTGAATAGTCGTTTCCGTTTCCGTTTAGATGTTTTAGACTTAAGTGGTAGCCGCAATTTTTTTTGTTTTGTTTTCAAAAGCATTTTTTCATTCGACAAGGGCTTTTTGATTTAGACTTTAGATGTTCATTTAAACCATGTGCATTGGATTTTTCAATTAGGTGCCGTAACATATTCTTCCATTGGCTTTAATTGTTTTTTTGATTTGACATATACTTAGTAACGTTTTTGATTAGTGCTTATTATTTTTTTTTTGTATTTAAAATGGATCTAAAATATTACGTTATAACTTGTCGAGTGAAAGGCCAATAGTATCAATTCCATCTTCAATTCGGTGATGGATCTAAGTCCTTGCTTGTTATTATTTAGTGGAAGGTTATCTGATAGATGCATTGCGATGTTCCGAAAGATTCATCTAAAATTCGTACTCTCCTGGTTTCCACTTTACGTCTCGCGTCGGTTGTCGTTTAGTCCTTGAGAGGGACCAACCACCAGTTGCATCCGCAAATCTAAAAAAAGCTCTAAAAAGTCATGAAAGTATTAACTTCCTAAAGTTATCTCTCTCGAATTACTGTGACTGCGAGGGTGGCATAGAAAGCGGAAGGTATCCTCCCTTAAGACCGCACAGCCTCTGCAGATGTCGTCATTGGTAAGGCGTAGAATTATCCAACTAGCCTAGGTAGTTTAGCTCGGCCTTTCAAGAGACTTTTACTTGTACTGGAGTTTCGGCCATATATCGCTTAAGGTTTCACAGTTTGGAGCGTTTTCCGCCTTTCATTGGCTTTTATTTGCGTACTGTGCTCCACTTGCATTCTTAGGGTGCAGAGTGGAGCTTCCATACTTTAATCTGCCAGTTCCCTGTTAGGGGACAATCCTTTTCGAGCTAACTCGTCGATATGTTAGTTGGCTGCCACTCGTTTTTGGCTAGGGACTCAGCAAAGCTAGCCTTATGCTGAACGCAAAGAGCCTTAAGTTCTTCACTACAGCTTTCCACAAGCTTTGATTTAACCTCGACTGCAGCGATTGCCTTGATCGGAGTATAGTATAGTTTTATATCATTTTCGTAGGATATTGGTTTTAGTGCCGCAAGTCTGGTCGCTTCTTCCCTTAAGCTGACTTAATCATAAAGCAATGTTCACTGGCGATTCTTGCACATAGAGATCTATGGGAAAGAGATCAAGTACAGTTTCTAGTCTCGCCGTTAATCGCGTACGTCCTGGAGTTAGGTCTCCATCTTCTCCACAATATCCGACTGCAGGCACAAAAATCGATCGTTGCTTTCTTTACGCGTTCTTCAACATTGAGCTTCCAATTCATATTGTTATCTAGTACGATACCTCGGTACTTAGACTGTTGGATCTGTTGGAGGCTTGTCCCATCTATGGAGAGAAGGTCAAACTTTGGTATTACCCTTTTCGGTGTGAATAGGATAATCTCTGTTTCTTATGGGTTGATTCCCAGCCCGGAAAACTTGGCCCATCCATCGATGGTTCAAAGGGAATAATTTAGAATTTCACTGATTGAGGGGCTGAACTTTCCGTTGGCCATCAGAATCCCACCATTCGTGTGCATAGTAACTTTTATTTCCTTCATTCTCATGTTCAGAAATATTCCGTCGACAGCAGCAGAGATGATATCACTCCTACTTGAGGGACGGCTCTTGAGGTAGAGACCCTCAATACGGTACTTCTCAGTGTTGGATGTTCCTTATGCGGAGAATACAGGTTATCAGGTTCTTTAGAGCCGGGTAAGCTCCTTCGATGTCAACGAAGGCAGTGAATGTGTATTCTTCACTATAGAGGCTTCCCTCGCTCATGCTGACAACTTCGTGTAGGGTGGTTTCTGTGCCTTTACCTGTTTTGTATGCACGCTGGTTTGATTAAATTTAGAGCACCTTTTTTAGTTCAATTTCCTTCTTTTTCTCTTTCAAAGGGAATATTTGTGCGAGGACAGTACACCACAATACAAGAATATGTTCCGGAGCCTGATTGGAACCACTACAAGCCTTTTATCAACCCTTGCGTTTTACTCCAGATGTTTAGAAGTCTCAATCTTTCTTATATAATAAATTCATTCTTCAAGAAGCGCTTTTATTAAAGATAAACGTGTAGAATAATAGGGCGCTATCCGTGAGAAACTTCAGTATTCAGTAGGACTTACTACCCGTTCCTAAGACATTCTTACTCAATTTTGGATTTGATTTCTTGAGTTCCCAATGTCCTGGTGGCTGCCTTAATATACAGGGTGAATGACTCGAACTCCAACTTTTTAAAATGCTATATTTTTTTTATTTTTTAATAAATTTTATTGTGTCTAAGCAAAAAATGTTGGGAAATACATCAATTTTCAAAATTTAACAATAGTTTTCAATATGTCCACCTTTGGCGTGAATAATGGCCTTGAGACCGCTGAAGAAAGCATCGCACGCTGCACGCAAGTGGCTCCGCGGTATTTTGGCCCATTCCCGGCGAAGTACTTGTTTGAGGTGGTCCAAACTTTGGTGCCAACCTTCGCTTTCAAAATACCCCAGACACGGAAATCTAACGGACTTGCATCCGGAGAATTTGCAATCCATTTTGTCGAAGAAATGAAGTGTGGAACATTGTTTTTAAACCACTCTTTGTTGACGCGCGCTTTATGAAACGGTGCCGAGTCTTGTTGAAATGTCCACGGTCTCCGACCGAAATGATTGTGTCCTAAGGCTTCAATACGCCTTTAAAGCAATTTCACGGTACACGATCGCATTAATTTTAACGCCACGGTCCAAAAATACGAGTGGAGAGCGACCATCGGCGGTTATGGCGGCCCAAATCATCACCATCGGTGCTGCCTGCTTTCTGGTGGCCGTCCGAAGGTTTACATTTTCGAAGGACCTCTCTGGCAAGTAAACTCGGTCATTTTGTTTGTTGACATATTGCGACTCATCGGAAAAAACCAAATTCGGCAACTTACCACTTTCGTGCAAGCGTAGCAACTCATTCGCTCTTTCGACTCTAAATTTGCTTGAGCCAAAGCTCATTTTTCAGTATGTGTTGCATCCGTTCCAACGATATGTTGAGCTCACGAGCCATTTTTCTTCCACTTCGACGCGGATTTCGCTCAATTCGAGCCGAATTTCCGAACCATTTCTGCCAGTGTTGCTGTTTTTTTATGACCACCTCCATGGCGTTTTGCAACGCTGCCAGTATCACGGTAACGAGCTATGGTTCGAAACATAAATGATTTATTCACGTTGAGGTGCTGGAGGGCTCTAACGATAGCTACTTGTGGTTTTCCAGCCAAATATAAAGCAACCACACTATCACGTTTGAATTCCATCGCGTATAAAAAATTTTCAACACAATTGAGATGCAAGTTGTTTAAAAGGCTTGTAAATAATAAAATTATCTGTCATATGTCAAAATTTGAGCTCACTGTCATGAACGGTTTGGAAATTATAGCAGTCTGTAGTTGGTCGCAGTTCGAGTCAGGCAGGGTGTATGATAATATTCTTATGAACTAATTTTTATAAATTCTGTAAAACTTGATTAAAACATTTAATATTTCTACATGAAAAAATCTACTACTTTTGTCCATGTGTCCACAGCGGTATATTCATGGTTCATTTCACTTCAATCTTTCTTTATTTGTTGATCCTGCCATCAATCCTTTCATACTGATTGTTCATTTTGTCACCAAATATGATGTTTTAGCATTTTTATTGCCAAGTATGGCTAAAAAATCCGTTAGGATCAGTGTACGAGTATTTTGCACGGCACTCAATCAGGGTAAGTGCCTGTCTAGTTGGGCATATGCGGTTAGTTACAGTAAGAAGTCCAGAGGGTTAAAATATAGAGATCTCGGAGGCCATGAAGTCATCGTTTTCAGCACAACACATCCCGGAAATTGTTACCTCAAATCTTGTAGTTGCCTGCGCTTTGTATGAAAATATGTGAAGGTCTTGCTTCGAGATCTTCCATAAAGTGGTCCCACTGATGTTTAATAGTTGAGATCGACCGCGATACGAGACATTTGGATTTTCGGGAATACTCTCTTTAACAGCTTCAATAGATTCATTGGAACGACGTGGACCCTGTATAACGTATTCTTGGCGGTTCGCTACAGATCCGTGCACAACAAAAGTTGAAGCCAAACGACGAAAAGGCACGAACACAATAATTTCCACGATATGCACAACTGGTCTGGTATTTTCAGTGTAAAGCATCAATATTTCGGCTGTAAAGTTATTAATGGTTGTAATGTAAATGGTTGGAATTGTACTAATTTGACTTGTCAAAACCGCGCTAACTGAAGTCGATCGGTTGAGAATTGTCAAGGTTATTAAATATCTCTGTACCAAAGCTCCAGATGGCTCCAGATGTATACATACATATAAAAAAACACTTTAATTAGCCTCGGATGATTATGGCGAACTAAATGCACCAATTCACGATTTTTCAGTCAATCTTCTGACAATCTATCGTATTGACATAGTCGTAGAAATTGTTATGCCAATCGATGTTTATGATCAGTTTGATGAATATGGGATCAGACATGGGTGAATTAGATATGAGTACTTAGAATTGGGCCCCCATACCTGTAAACTGGTACCTTCTGTCTGTTTTCCACAGCGAGGATCATTAACTCAGATCAACGACAACGAAGGCACGCCCTAAGTATTCTGCTGCTGCAGCAGATGCCATCGAATGTTAATTTTTTCCAACTTTTACATTAAGCTTTAGATCTCAGCCAGCATATCTATGCCTTTAGCATCTAGAGCTTTCGAATCTCGAATTTCCAGGTTTTGAATCACGTGACGGATGTTGCTACCTTTTATTTATTGTCCCATTACCTCTCAATCAATCATAGTTTTTCGACCTAAGAACTGGAGCTAAGTATACTAATTTCATCAGATTTCACATTGTAAACTCCATTTCTGACATCCTGTCTGCCTATCCCTCTTCTACTGACCGCCTTTCAACCGACTCACTGTTAAATTAACGCAGCAAACCAGCGATACCACCGAATGTGTCTATCGGCTCCAAGCTTATATCCTATCCTTCCTATCTTTAAATTTAAATAAAACAAAGTGTGGGTGGGATATCATCGAAATTTTTTATTCTTTATTCGTTCGAAAGGTCTATTTGATGCTATTATGTATGGAATATAACATCGTTCAAATATCCGCCGCGGCTTCTCTGAGTAGATTACATCCGAAATGTCCAATTTTCCATGACTCTGGTACATAAATCATGCTGAGTTTGACCGATGGCATGGGTTATGTTGGCTTTGAGGGCCGCTGTAGTTTGTGGCTAATTCGCATAGACCTGCGACTTCAGAAAACCCCACAAGAAAAAGTCTAACGGGGTCAAATTGCACGATCTTGTTGGCGAGTTCACATCACCTCCACGTGAGATGACCATGCCCTCGTGCAGAATTTCCAATATAACTTGAGCTGTATGGACCGTAGCGCCGTCCTGTTGAAACCACATGCCATTGGTGTCCATATCATCCAATGGACAGAAGTTGGTAATCATCTACCTATAGCGGTCGCCGTTGACGATGATGGCCTGGCCAACGTCGTTCTCAAAGAAATATGGAGTGATGACGCCGCTAGCAAAAAATCAACACCAAACCATGGCGTTTTTGGGATGCATTGGACGCTCTTGGATCTCATGCGAATTGGTATCGTCCCAAATTCGACAATTTTGTTTATTGACGTTCCCATTCATTCAGATTTTGTTTTTTTTTTTTTTTAAGAACTTAACACTCAAGTGAGTATGACTACGCTTATGGTGCAAAGCGTATGTTAGGTTTTTTGAAAAATGGGATAGAGAGAGAAAGAAAGATGTTTGGGCTCAATGATTATTTCGCTCCAAGGGTGATATCGAATATTTAATGGGGAGACAAAATTCTTAGTGGAAGTTGGCTTGATGTTGATTTCTAGTCAACTATCCGTCTTACTTGATTTTCGTTAACTGAAAAAATGGATGATATGTCTTTCGGGTGAGGCTGGGATTCGAACACCGAACCTTCCGATTTGGAAGCCAGTCCACTACCACTTGCGCCACGGCCATCCACAATCCATCCAGCAGTAAAGTCTCCGTACCGATATTACCCGTCTCAGAGAACCATATACCATATAAAGTATCAGAAAATTTTCAATACGCCTCCTCAAAAAGTTGCAGACGATCTTACCGCTTTTCTCAACTATGCACACTCTAAAAGAGTCTCACACCTTCAACGCAGTCGACTTAACAACGATAAATCCTTTCGAACCTAACAACCTTCTATTGCCAGAACATAAGAGGATTGCGTTTTAAAACCCATGCCGTTTTGTGTCAATTTCACGCTCCCCCATTTGTTATCTACGCTCCAACTGAATCTAGTCTTATCCCCAACATAAAACAAACAGGGGTTATTCTCTGTTTCCGAGACCCCTTTGATTGACTCTCATTATCGAGGTGTCGTACTGGTCACTCACAACAGCTTTGACTCTTCTCTCGTTGACACTTAATCTTCTTCTAAGCTCGACTTTGTGTCAGTTAAAATAACACTTATGCGTAGATCCTTGTACGTTATCCAACCTATCGAATCCTACCAATTTGCTATTGATGCAATTGACAATTTGGCTGACTTATCGGACTCTCTTGATGAAATCGTTATCATCGGTAATTTTAATATGCCTCAACTGAAATGGGCTCCATCTGCAGACCTACCTTTTTCCATCGTTTCTAATCCCCTATTTCTACTAACGAATTTATCATCTTCTATCGGTTAACGGACTCTAGTCTATGTCAAGTTAGTGGCTTTTCTAACTATATGGAAAGGGAATTAGACCATATTCTCACAACTGATCTCGTTAATACCTCAATATCATGTCACTTTCATCCTCCTCTTTCTCTTTCATTTTCCCACACCTCTCCCCTCCAGTCGCCGATCCACGGAATTATCTCCTCTTACAAATTTCACAAAGCTAATATCCATAAAATCAATATAATTTTTTACAGAGAAATATTCAAATAGATTTTCCTTCATTCCATATTCCCGCCATAAAATATTTTCTACATTATACGAAATGAAAGAAACAAGTTATGAGCGGAATTGCTTTGCAATTACTCATCTTCCGGCTATTCAATCTATCTCGTACCTATCTTAATATCATCGAACTCTACAACTCTCTCTACCAACGTTACCTAAATAGTGTGCAAACCAGGTCCTAGGACCTCAAGTTCTTTTTTCAATTTGTCAATTGTAAAAGTAAGACCGACGGTTATCCTTCCTCCTCCTACCATGGCAAACTTCTTTGCTACATTTTTCAAACAGTTATTTGCCTGCAACTCCTTCGGACCCGATCCCTCTTACTACAATAATCTGCCAAATTTCTCCGTTTGTCCCTTTCTCACTTAAAATTTCGGTTCTCCTGTTATTGAAGAAAAGTTACAGAAACTTAAAGATGAATTTCTACCCGGGCCAAATGGTCTCACCGCCGTTTTTCTTAAAAAGTGCTGTTCCATCTTTTCTCTCCCCTCTTTCCTACCTATTTCGTCTCTCCATTATGTAGTGTGAATTTCCCCAGATTTGGAAGACTCCTTTCATAATCCCAATACACAAGAAGGGATCAAAGAATGAAGTTACCAATTATGGTCCCATTGCTAAACTCTCTCATATAGTATACCCAAACTCTTTGAAAGCATTCTATACGAAGCTTCAAATGCAACTCTTTAACTTCGCCCAGATGGCATGATTTTTTTACAAGGCAGATTAACTACCACACACCTAGTTGAATTCGTGTCTTTTGCTCTCTCAGTCTTAGCTAATGGTAAAGAGATCAATGTTATTGCTACAGATTTTGCAAAGGCCTTTGATAAAAAATTTCATCAATTGAACCTCTTCAAATTGTCTGTTCTAGGCTTTAAACCTATTTTATTAAAATGGATATCTTCTTACCTGGTAAACCGATACTATAGTGTTCGGTTTAGATCCGCCCATTCAGTTCCTTTCCTGGCCTCTTCAGGGGTTCCGCAAGGCAGCCATCTTGGTCCCCATCTCTTCATTCTTAAAGCGCCTGCACAATTTTTGAGACACGTCAATGCAATTAGGACCAGAGATTATTCTATATTCTATCCTTTCGAAATGAGCACCGTCATTACCGAGTTGGGAAGCACAGTGCTGAATGAATTTATCCGGATGTTTGTTGCATGTTATTTACCAAGCAATCTCCTGTTGTTTTAAACTCTTGCAGTAACTAAATCTTGGATTATGCATCATACTGCTACTTTAGCGAGACCGAGTAGATGGGTTGTTCGCTCTAAGTAATATGTGTTGACGCACTAAGGATTGCATAACGTGCATAAGACATAAGTTGCATACGTGCATTAAATATCAAATGACTAAAAATTTACTAAACTCTGATACCTGCTATTCTATTGTACAATAGTAGGATCACGGAATAGCGATACAAGTAAGTTGCAGCAGGACATCGTATGCAGCAAATATCTGTGTTTGATTATAAAGAAAACCTACATAAACCTACTTAGCAAAAACTGGTGGTTTTTGTGACAGCAAGCTCTACAAAGTCTATAAGACTGTCTGAGAATGTATCACCTGGGTTATATTATACTTTCTAATTATTGAACATGTTCATCTATCCCAGCTTGGAGTTAAAATCGCCGAGAGCAATCTACGCCATAGTTTAAAGTGTTCCTAATTTATTTTATTTCTAATAAATTCTTTTATAGATCATTATATGCGGCGTAGTTGCAGACACGTGTAAAGGAATTTCACACATTATACATATATTTCAACGTCACATTTTTGTTCTGTTGAATATGGGGAGATATTACACAGATATTGTCGAGTGTTATCAGTGAATGTGGTTTATCATAAGACAGTCCCTTGTATGACAGAAAGTCAAAACTTCTTTCCACAGTCTTCCTTTTGTAAGGAATCTGCAACTAATATACCCATTGATTCAATTTTCAATGAAAATGGCAGCCTGGGGGTTCAACTTGACATCTACAGTTTAGTTCAGCACAAGGTTATCTTCAATGCACTATTAAATAGCCAACATACTATTTAATATGATGATGTTTCAACTTTACCTACCAACGCACGTACTCCAGCAAAATCAATATATTCAACACTCACATCTTTTTATCAAATGGCCATATGGACCATATCCATCTTAAGGCGGTCAGAGTTTTGCTGTGGGTTTATGTTAAAGTGGCTCTCTACACAGAATACAGAAACTGATAGGCTAGAAGACTACCAGTGTAATAACATGGACCCTAACAATAGTATGCTTATGTTGAAGACAAGAGCTCTAGATGGAGTAGTATTCATTGGAACAGGGACGGTTAGGTGCTTGGAGTATTAGCAAAGGTTTTGACCTTCTTTTCCTTCCGACAGCTCCAGCGAAAGCATTAGAAAATATTAAGTCGGGTATCAAGTACGAGCAGCTGACCTGTGATCGCCTCTCATATCCAATCTGACACTACCTTTATGGAACATCATCTTATTTGTTCATTCGTGTATGGTGGTGCTTGTAGCGTCTAGGATTAAGTGAATCATATGGCACAGAGCTCATTGGAAGGTTAATGATGAAGTATTAGTTACAAAAGTCAGTTTAGAGCGTCTTTTGGTATAGATAAGAAGCTGGAAGAGAATGATTTGAGATTTGGCTGACGTTTGGCTGCTAGTAAAAATGCTAATATGTATTCCGTTGCCATAATTTCGGTCTGATCAACGGAAATCCTCGAGGAGAGGAAGATTGAATTTAAAAAAAAAAACACCACAATCTACCTCACTTCCAATACCGAAGTAGTTGGTATGGACGTAATCTCGACTTTCACTCTGACAATTAAAGAGTAGCCAACGTAGTAGCTATATAAATACTTGTATATTATTCCGAGAACCATATTAATCGAATCACGGCATACACGGGCATCGGTTTGTCTTCATTGAAGTGGTGATTTTTTTTTCTTTTTTTAAGCTTTTAAGTACTCGTTGTAGAAAATATTTTGTGAATGAAAATTTTTACTATGCCGTAGTTCGCAATATCTTTTTGGAAATGGTAGTACTCAGACACGAAACTGGACCATGTATTCCAAATGTCAACAGCACGCAGGATTGGTATTGAGTTCCCATGCTGTCCACCATCTAAGTATTATACTAACCGCACTCAACTCTGCGCCCACAAAGTGGTAATTAGTACACTGATGATGCATACACTCAAACTTACAGGACTTCCAGAGCCGCCTTTCTTCCGATTAGGCAGTTACATTTGCTTGCTTTACGCATCCCAGCAGGCTTTGAAGCTAAGTGTTCTTTTGCATTTTTTATGGACTTCCTACGTACGAAATTAGTAATCGAAGAGTCTAGATTCAAAAAAACTTTGTATACACTCGTGAGGAAAATCACGTCAGAGGAGGGTTATCCCATTGAATTCACATTGGAGGATTGTGGTCATCTTAAACTCAAACAACACTATCTAAATACAAAGGCATTCAGTCCTTGCCTTTCTTATGTCCACTAGTAACTACAATATTTACGAAAATTGTGTCCCAAAAAGAGCGATATGATTAATTTGTTTTACGATAATGTACCATTTGTTTTATAGTAGTCTTAAAGCTGACATATGGCTATAGAACAACATATCTGAGAAAGGCCACTCGGTTTTGCTGGCACATTTACTTTTTTTTGAGAAAATTGTCCACCACCCTTCGACATAAATGTGTTTGAATTTCAACGATGCAGCGTCAAATTTCCTCCTTCGGAGCTTGGATGTTTGTGGGTTGTTTTACATATGCTTTAGATTTTGGATCCGAGAGATTGAACGACCGGGAAATATCTTGTGCGAAAATGCGATTGTTGTATGTGACGTGTTTCAAGTGGTAACGTACTATTGGAACATATCTTCGAGATCTACATCATCCATTTGAAGCACAAAAAATTGTGTGATCGTTCCTCGATACCGTTCACGCAATTGCCATGCCTGGCAGCGTCTTCAAAGCCCAAAGCTGCCACCAGCCCAACATCCAAGTAATACATACTTTTGGGATACATATCATTCACACGAGACACGTTTGGGTTTTTACCTCAACATAAAAATGCACCTCATCACTGCATGAACCAATTGACGAGCTCTCTTCGCTGTGTATGGTCTGTATGGCTTGAGTTATGAAATCAATTGTAGGTATGAATACGCAAACATCCTCTGATGTACGCCGCAAACTGTTTTTTTTTTTGAAATGTTCAAATCTTGACTATAGTGCAGAATGGATGTTGTCGAACTGAGCCATATTGCACACCTCTTCGATTTTTTTAATCATTTTTGTAACACTGATTAGCAAATATTGGAAGTAATTTATGAATGCTGAGAGTAAAAATTTCACACTTTTTTAATTTCCATTCTGTGTAAAATAGCTATTACATTCATTAAAAAAAGACCGCTAGATGGAACTGCAAAAATGTTGCCAAATTTAAATGTTCCACTTTTGTTCATCTAGGCTTCAGAAAAGAAGCGAGGCACCAACTGGCAAGTCTTCTAAATAATGCAGCGAACAGATATTTTGTAAATGTTGCGCGTAAACACAAACAATTGATTCAGTGACACTCGTAGCTAGTTATCCGTTTTTAGACTTACATCTGTCAAAAAAGTTAGTAATAAGCAAAAAGATGCAAGTCTATCATTTGGCACTCGTTTTTTCAATATCAAATGATTTATCGGCAGTTGCCGGTTAAGTCCTTCGTAGTTAAACAGATTCGGAGCTTATCATCTCCATTCTGTTTTTCAACTGCCAATTGACGCATTTTCATCTACCTATCTTCATATTTTATACAGAAGATCTGGCAATTAACCGTTACCTAGGATGAACATTCGATATTTGCATGCGGTGTGAAATTTTTTATAAATGACATTATTCATAGTATATCAATTGGTTATAAAGCTCGATATTTATATCTGATTGCTAAAGACATAATCATTAAGAGCGGGCAATATTTATATACATATTTGCAAGATACAACCTGTTCAATAACATGTCATACGAGATTTAAAAAAATTTATAAAAATCACCAAAGTCACAATATTTGCTTTACTCCCTACAATTCAATTCCCACATTTTAGTTTAGACCTCTTTAATACACTAGAGAAATTTATGTTCCGCTTTTCACTGTACGCGCACTCTTCAATCACTTCACCACGTTTAAAGCTTTTTTTGTTTTTTTACCTTGCACCCTTAGTATAAAATTGATTGTGTTGAAATTAAACGAAAAAAAAAACAAAAAAAATTTTAAATTTAAAAATCCTTTGCAATAAACAAGAAGTATGCTTATTTAAAATTGACTCACAATTTCATCAACAAATTTTAAACAATTTTAAAGCAACCTCTCTCACTAACTAACACCAAGCAGTTAAATCAAAATTCCTAGTGCACATAACCAAATCACAATTTAAAAAAAAAAAAATAAAAAATTAAATAAAATTTAAACAATTCCACAAAAAAATATATTTTTACACCAAAAAAAGAAAATTCAAATTTTTTTAAATCAATTTGTTGCGAATTCAAAAATATCACAAAACATAAATCGTAACCTAATTTAAGTTATGTGCAAAATTTGTTTCCTCTATATACAAAACAACATATTAATTCATTATAATTGTCCTTTTGCAATTACACTTGTCAACTTTACTAATTATGGTCTATTTTTCTTCTGTGTTTTGCTTATTTTTTTTTTGTTGTGGTTTTTTGTCCGGATTTACGAAAAACAAAATTATCGAAAACTAAAAATCCTGATTTGATGTGTGGTGCGTCAACCACAAAAACCTGACATCGAAGGTATCATGGAAGCTCCCAAAGAGGATCACGGCGTTCTAATTATAATCAGCATGGCCGTCGTCTCGTTCCTAATTTGTCTCCTATGCACACTTTGTCATCGCCAAAAAAAACGCCGACATAGACAACTTGGACTACATCGCAACACAGGACATTATGATTCAACAACCAGTGCCACAGGTATGATTTTGATATTGCGAGCATTTCCAAAAATTAGTTTTCCTATCTTAATTCTGTTTTATTGTTATTTTTTTTATTGTTGATTCTCTTTTTTTCTTTCAGTTTTTAACAATTCTTGTCTAGATTTAAGTTTTTGTGTCAACTCTTTTGTTTTATTGCCATCATATTAATTCTACATATGTATTCAGGTAATCAATTGATTTTTAATTTTTTTTAATAATTAATTTTGAAATAATCATGTAACAACTGTTTTCTTGACGTTTCTACAATAACCAGTTGTTAGGATAAAAATAATTTGATACACTGATTGCAATTGTAACTGCAACCCGTCATAACCCTCATTTAGGGTTTTTCATGAGGTGCGTCACAATTTATTTTTCAAATGAAAATTTTTTATTTTTACTTATATTGATGCTGTCAATAATAAAATATGAAATCAGTGTCTTCCACGGAACCCTTTGCATGTGTTAATGCAATTAACATGACTTTTGCGCATAATTCGGTGGATATTTCGTATTAGCAACTTCACGTCGAATGCTCCTCACCTTCAAACCGTCTATAACTTCTAACTTATTGGCATAAACCAGAGACTTAATGTTGACCCAAAGGACTCTAAAGGTGTTAGATCACACGATGATAGTTCGGCCAGATGATAGCTTAACCGTTAGTCTTATCGCGAATAAAACAAATACAATCCTTTAAAAAAAAATAATTTACGCTCTTTATTTGGTTGCTTATAGGTGTCTGTATTTTACAGTGTTTGACTTACGACTAACACCTACCTACCGGCAGACTCTTTGTGTGGCCACTTTACAATCACTAGTTAGTGTTGCCACTTTATATTTCTTACATTCTTATCAGTTTCTCTCCTATGGCTTGCTATAATAGGGCCATTTCTGGTGGTAACACAATCATCGAACTTTGTCCTCAAGTCGATTGCGGCTTGCGCTGTTTGGCCAATGGCACCGTCATTTTGTAATTCATCACTTCAGGTCGTCTAAGAGCGATCTCGGTTTTTCTAAAGCTATGCACCGAAGAAGGTAGAGAGAGAGAGTCGTGATGCCATTGAGGTTTATGTTATTTTGCTACAGAATAACCTCCAGGATTGTAGCTTTACTTTTCTCAGTTCATTTTTTGGAAGTTTTGAGGGATTCCTTATATAAGTCCCAGTCTGTCACCTTTCTTGTGATTTTAGCTTGGTTAAAAAGATTACTAGTTTCTAAGCCATCCTACTCCTAGTGAATAATAAGGCAGGAAGTAGTCATTACCTGATAGGAAGCCTGAGCGAAATCCTTGACTTTCATTTCAAGCTCATTGGTGTTACGTGGGGGACTTTTAAAAGGGTTCTTCTGTATTTTGGCCAATCGGTTTTCCGATAATTCCGGATTGCTAGTCAACGGTGAAGACCATCATTCAGACTGAATTTCATATACCTATCTGTGATCTGAAATAGATTGTTCAGACGATACCATCCAGTTCGTTACCATTTGAGTGATGTTGTTCCGCACAAGACTAACATCTACCACTTCTAGTCAATTTTTAGTTACGAAGGTAGTCTCATTACCAATATTGCATACAATGAGATTAGTACTTATAATATAATCAAAAACTGATTCACCTCTATCCTTAGCGTCGGTACTGTCACATACCGTGTGGTAACGCACACGATGATGAGGCCAGTTTTTTGACCTCGAGCTTTCAAGACCATCCTTCCTCGATTGTCACCAAGGAGAGGACCCACATAGTCGGGGTCAAGACATGCCGATGCCAGCCAGTAGATACTTTGCCACTCTCCAGTACAGCAACGGCTATGTCGGGCTTGCTGAGATTAGGAAGCAAGAGTATATTAAGGCAATGTTTCACTAATATACAAGTTCTGGTCTTACCTCTGTCTTTTGTATAGGACGGAACGTATTCAGGTGACGTAAGTCCACGAATCACTCCTTATAAAATCCATGGCTACTGAGGCCTTTTTGGAGTGATGGGGGTTAATCTGAAGGTAGCGTAGCAACAACAATCAAATAGAGAAGCCACGATGCCATGCGAATCCTCCGATTATGAAAATGTGCCCAGAAGCTTATCTTCATCCCCATCTCGTAAAGGAACGCTTTTTTATTCATCTTCGGTCGGTCATACACACCCTGTCGTATATGAAGACAGGGTGTCAGAGGTGGAGTGTCGCTATCTATTTCAGTAAAGTATGTAGATCAAAGTTGCATGATCTGAGGCTGTATTTCCTGTTTCAATTAAAGGAGGAGGAGGTTACTTATCAGCATCCAGATCATCCTATTTGTAAACCCTTAGGTTTATTGACTCGAATTTGAACAAAATCATGCATTTAGTTTGTGCCAGAGTATTAAGGAATCCTTTATTAATCACAATTAACGTGCATCTATAAGGGACCCCTTCGCAGCCAGTTTCACAACTTTCAAGCCATGGCTCGGAAGAGTCGGGTTTCTGAGCCTATTGATCTCCAGGATATCTTCTGGGGAGTAGTGTTCAATGTCTGCTACTCCTCAGCCACAACCTTACTGCACCCGGGTAGGCCTCTACTAATCCAGTTACGGTCTTTGTGTAAAGATCGCGAGATCTTTGATCAGTACAAGCAATAAGCTTGATGCGGCTTTGATATCAGCCACCATTGCTTTTGATGGTAGGTGATCCAGTGTTTTCCCGCATGATAGTTAAGAACCTTCCCGAAAGCTTTAACTTAACCAACTGCAACCATTCAGGTATTATTACTCCGTTGCGTCGCTGTTATCGATCACCACGATCATTATCGTGTATTTTAGGTCTTTGCTAAAAAACCTCAGAGACGTGGCGTTGGAAGGCCGGGGGGGGGCTTTGGTGTTTTTGCATTTATGCCTTAACCCTAGATCCTTTTTTAAGTCTTTTCTAACAAGTTTATGGGGAATTTAATTTTCCTAAATCCTTCTGTAATTTGAACTCCAGTTATTGCGATTTTGAAGTAACCCAAGAATAGAGTAAGGTCTTGCACTTTGCGTATCAACTAGTCGTAGATACTTCACCTGTTTCAACTCCGTTTCGCAATGTAGTGCAACTTACGATTGCAATACATTTCTCTACTGTTAGATCTGCATATGCAACGCGCTTAAGGGATGCTTGCACACAGCGTGGGCAAGTAAACAGCAACTGAAACCATTATGGGCCAGATGTTTACATTACGAGTATATTATATTGCAATGACTACTGCGTTTTTGAATTTTGCTATTGTGAGCACATGAAATCGTGCAACTGTAGGACGGATGCTCCGAAGTTTTACCCGAAATTGAAACAGTTTTTCCAAGGACAGAAAGCCTAAACAGAAGTATGCAGAACAAGAATTAAAATGTAGTTGTAGTCTCGTAGTTGGGGATGAAGACTAGAGGGTATTACATCATCTTACTGACAGGCTTTGATACACAATGCAGTCCACAGATAGAAAACCTGTTCTGGTAAAAAAGAGGATGATGTTTCAACATTTAACTTAACGAGCAGTAGTTGTTGGCGTCAAGCCAACGCCATTTGACTCATATAGCTTAAAGTGTAGTTCTATTTTAACGCACTTTCACCAGTGATATAGCTTTCTTTTTCTTGCTTGAATGGAGGTTTTAAGAGTAAACCAGTTTTAGAATACATTCCACCTTATCAGATGCACATACTGTCAGGCGTGTTACATATGAGGCGGCAAAAGTACATTCCTTGGTGTATATAGGCCAGTGGTTTGAGTGTGAATGACAAGACCCCAAAATCTTTGCCCGGCTATCGTCGAAAATGAACGACAATTCTTTTTGTAAATAACATCATTCCATCCTTTTCCAAAAGAGGGAGATTGGGAAACAGAGAATACTGGGTAAGAAGTATCAAACAAGACATCAGTAATGACAATTGTAAAGAGTATTGGAGACAAAATGGAGCCCTGTTGCACATCTGCATTCACTTTGTGTGTACCGAACGTCAAGCTGTCAAAGACAACGTTCGGATGGAGGCTGAGACATTTGAGACATTGTAGTATTTTTTGCCTCAGTTTCTTATTGCTGACACATTGGAGAAAGTTATTGCATGGTAGTTCTCTAACTCTGACACTTTCTTTAGAGCTCGAGTTGACCTAAGGGTTTTCTTCTGGTTTGATGCTTTTCATCCCATGAAGAATGAAGGATTTCATTCCAAACTATAACCATATTAGCAGCGGCATCAACGCCCTAGGAAAGCTATTAAATTCATTCCAATTGGTTTTCGAGTATTGCTATGCGATTCTTTTAGGAATTTCTCCTCCGAGTGGACCAACGAGCATCAAGGTTGCAATACATCGCATACGATGGTCCTTCTGCGTAAAAATCTGCGACCAATACTGATCCGGATGATATGTATTCCGATACACTATTTCCGCATTTAAAATCGCTCTAGCAGAAGAAGACTTGGTAGGGTTACAAATCATTAATGATACATAAATTTGCATCCTTAAAAATGAAATATTCATTGCATATTTCTATCATATTTTCTTACGTTAGTTATGTAATATAATTCATTTTATTACTTTTAAAACGAAGATTTGTATCACCCTTATCAAAAAGGAAAAAGAATTTGCTAATTGATTTTATTTTCTAGGATTAAGTTCCAGTCGACGACATCTACAAAGTGGAGGCAGTCTATCAGGCAGCCTTCACGGTATTAACAGTGGAACCCTAATTATTCCACCAGCACCACTTCCACCAACAAGCGTTCCACCACCACCGCACATTTGTATTGCCGGAACTGGTGCTAGTGGTGGCTTAGGCCTAGCAGGAATGGGAAGCGGTATGATAATTGGCGCTGGCCTAGATGATGACGACGACAACGATGATGACGAAGATAATCCCGATATATTCATAAATGACATACGATTCGATGAAAATAATCTTGATCAATTAGAAACTGTTTAACAATTGTTGTTGGAAATGCATAGAATTATTAAGAAAATTGCTCATATAGGCTTATCTATAAGGAACACAAAACAAAATAAGAAATCAAAACACACACTCTCACCCAAAAGAAAAATATTTAATCAATCCTAGAGAATCTTAAGCCGAATATTGTAGAGAACCAGAAAACGCGCTAAACGATATAAACACACACACACACACATTCATAAATTATAGTTAAAAAATAAAAACAACAAATATATTTTTGAATTTATTTTTATTTTTCATTTTAATTTGTCTTTGTTTCATGAATACTTTTCAACCTAATTATTTTTAACATTACACATAATTCACGCGCAACAAAACAAAAATTCCAAAAGAAATATAAAATAAATTAATAAAACCAAAACTATAAATAGCTACTAGTAATGTTAAGGCAAAGATAAACAGGCGTTGAGTAATTATATACAACTAGGCAAGCAAAGAAATAAAAATAAAAATAAATCTAAAACAGAAAAATGAATCAAGGTAAGCTCATTTTTAATTTCCAGAAAAAAATTAATAAAAGTTAAAGGAAAAAAGTTTTTACAAAACACAGTATTGTAATAATAATAATAAAAAAAAATGAAAATAGAAGAACTAAAAACAAATTGTACATTTTCATAAAAAAATAAAGAAAACAAACAAAAAAAACAAAAAAAAAAACAAAACCAAACAAGAAATAAATAAATTGTTGATTTTTATATTTGATACGATTAAAAATAGTAAACAAAAAAAAAATAAGAAAACCAAAATGAAACTAAAATGTGAAAAAAAGAAAGCAAAAAAAAAAAACAAAACAAAAAACATGAATTTAAAATGAGAAAATGAAATTAAATAATTTTACCAAAAATAGTATTAACTAAGCCAAAAATAATAACGTGCAATAAATTTGACTTTTTTTATTTTCATTTCGCCTTCAATAGAAATTTGGTTTTGAGATATTTTTTTTTTAAATTTCTTTTTGCGCTGGATTTGTATTTATTTTTTTTTGTTTTTTGGATTGACTACGAGTATTTATGATTTATAAGTCTATCCTAATCTTATTATATTTTTTCAAGCTGGATGAGATGGAAAAAATTACAACGGTCCCGTTGATTTTGTTTGCCTATTCATCGCCTTCGAACCTTTGAAGGCTGATTTATTAAGATGAGTTTATTTCAGTTCTATAGCTTAGTAATGTATTTCTTTTGAGGCGTGTTTCAATGGTCACACTTTTTATGCAACATATACACAATTCGAGGTAGGAAGTTGAGTCATTTAAGAAAATCTTCTTCGCACTTAAATATTTCAAAAACAGGGGCTGTATATGTAGATCTTCGTCAAGGGTTTTATAAGCCTAAAACATACCTAAATTTTTCACGGGTATAGAGGGTCTGCTTCGTCGTCACTCTGGGTAAAGGTCAAAAACTCCACGAAAAAGGGCATTGATATACATCTATTTTCATATCCCTTTTTTTTCTCAACACCAATACGAATACGAATAGTACACTGACAGGCTATTCTTCTACCTCAATATCAACAGCTTACACAAGAAACTATACTATAGTACGAGGTCCCTACTTCAAGGTTAAAAAAAACCACGTGATTCCACATTATCTTTTCTGAGATGAAAAAAAGACTGAACACAGTTATTACCGATTCCATCAAATCAGTGTACGTTCTCCTGCATCTGCAGATGGACGAGTTTCCCTAGAATGTTGAAGCTAGACTGATTATTTCAAACTCATCTCTAAATAAAAATCAATTAAAATGTAATGGGTACCGATCTGGTCAAAGTTCCAGTTTTTTTTAATCCGTGTCAAAGCTAAAATTTGTTCGATGGGTGAGCTATCCTAAAATCGCACTCGTACAGACCGATAGATAAAAGAGTCATCTTTGGTACCAATTGCAGATAAACTAATATACATATAGTCTTTTTAGCAAGACCAACTTGGAGTATCTTCTTTCTGATGGTCTGGTGAATGAAAGAGTTAGCCATTATTAGTCGGTATTGGATATCTTTGCCAAAAAAAAAAAACATCTGCTAGTTGGTCGTTGTTGTAATGCCTGTGATGACCGAATTCCTTCACGCTCACTGCCATCTTGAAGAATATCAATGAACGCGATTTCGACGGGCCTTCAACCAGCTGCATGAAACCGCTTTTCTTTTATATTAAATTATTTTTAACTATTAATATACATATAATAAATTTACCAAAAAAAAAAACCTGAAATGATTTTCTTATTTACCTTTAATTTAATCTTCACGTTAAAAGAATTTACTAAGAATAAAATAATAAACAATTAGTGACTATCAAAACCGCATCTTCCAATAAGAAAAGAAAATAATTAGTGACATTAAAACGTAAATAATATAAAATTTAACTAAAACTAAAATCAAGTGAAATCATTCATATTTCTATGGTCTAGTGAATAACATTTTAAAAAAGAAAAACACTTAACACAAAAAAAAAAATACCCGCTAAAATATAGGTAAAAAATGAATAAAAAAAATTTGAACTAATTAAAGTCACCGACATTTTTTTATTTATTTTTTTTTTTAAAATGTTCGCTTTAAAATATTTTGTTTTTTTGTTTTCTTTTTTATGACTTATTTCCAAATTCTAAAGTGCCACGATGGATGTATATTGTTACCTATTAGTCTCACATGCAGTTTAATTTCACTGTTTTCCTTTATGGCACAAAAACTAAATATGAACAAAAATAAAAAAAAAAAAACAACACACAATTTAACCTTTAACAAAGGAAAGTTTTTAAACAAGAAAAAACATTTTAAATTAAGACAAAAAAAAAAACACCACATCACAGCATTAGAAATGTTCTTTATCACCACAGAAAATTTACAAAAAAAAAAACACTATTCCAGAGCGATAAGAAAAAGAAAAAAAAAACTCTTTAAATCACCACGATACGGTTATTAAAGTATATTATAAAAATAAAATTGTAAAAATAAAAATACAAATAAAATTTGATCATTAATGGAATGAATAAATTAATAAGAAAAAAAAAACAAAATCACTACAAGTTATTTGAAATAAAATAAAACTAAATATTAAATATCCAAAAGGTTAAACACATATTCGAAGTAATATTAAGATTTAAAGAAAGAAAATAAAAAAAAATGATTAATAAATTATAATAAAATAAACAAAAACAAATATATATAAATTAATTAATGCAATGCTAAATAAAAGAAAAAATCGCCCGTAAAGTGGTAGAAAAAATCAAACCCTCCCCGCAAACATGTCTAGTAAAGTCCTGATTTTATTCATTATGTTTTCCAAGTGTCTATGCTTTATATATTTTTTCTTTTCACTTTACAAACGAATGCAATGTTGAAAGAAAATATAACATTAACATTAACAAAACAAAAGATATGGCAGAAAAAAAATATTTGTATCGAAATGATTATTGGTTTCATAGAGCACGTACGTATTTTTAAATAATAATAAAAAAAAAAAACAAACAAAAAAACAAAACTAAATGAAAAAGATTTAAAAAAGTAGTAGGTGTAAAAAAAAAGAATTTAATTAAAAAAAAAAACATCACAAGTAAATATAAAGAAAATTTTAAAAACAATAAATTAAAAAAAAAATACTTGTTTGAAAAAAAAAAAATTAAAAAGTTAAATTCATAGGAGTAATTAATTAAATAAAAGAATTAACAACTAAAAATGCATACACATTTTTTCTGAATACGTAAAATAAAATTCAGTTTAACGAAACAAACAAAAACTATGTAAGATTTATGTTGAAGCAATAATCAACAAACTGCAAGAAGTTAATAGTTTTAAAAAACAAAATACGATATATAAAAAAAACAACTCAAAGTTTTGTTGGAAATGTTTTTTTTTATACTGAAAGAAATAACTAAAAAGAAACTAAAATCGTAACAAAGTATATTGTGTGAAAATTAGAACTTAAATAAACGACAAAAGAAGGTAACTAATTACTTATAAATTAAAATTAAAAATACAATTTTAAAAAAAAAACAAAAACAAACAAAAAAAAACCAAACAACACCTACTCAATTCCATGTTAACATTATAGATAAATATTTAAAAAGAAAAACTACAACATTAACAAGAAAAATAGTAAAACAAAAAATGAAGAAATGTAATTATAAGTTAACACATTAAACTAATTAAATAAAAACAAAATAAAAATAATTAAATTAAATGACAGAGCGCAACATTGTTCTGTGAGATCGTTTTTATTTCTATATTAACCGTATATATTATATACATTAAAGATGATGAATAATATAATGAGACATTATACAAAGCAAAACAAATGAAAAATGAAAGTAAAACACGAAAGCAAAACAAAATAAAAATAGGAAATACATGAAGATTATTATTAAATATTATTATTATTATTATTATTATTATTATTTGGTTTTAAATAAATTGAATTAAAAAGTAAAATCAATTTGTTTGTAGATGTTTCGAATGGTGGAGGTTTTTCAATATCTGTACCGTATTTTCTCTAATACTTCCGTTTAACTTTGAGATTTTTTTTTATTAATATATCAATATACGAGTGTACGAGTAGATATCCAAACTACAATACATGCTAAATAACTATTGTACACACTATAGAGGTGACCGTTCCTTGGTGGAACGCAGAAAATAAACCGGAAAACTTCAATACAAGTCACTTAAGACTAATTTCGAGATAGACTGGAAAATTTATAGATCGAAGCAAAAATATTGTATAAGAAGCTGATTCTGATTAGAAGAGTCTTTCTTATAAAGACTTTTGCGAAAAAATCGAAACTGTCGGTGAAACTAGTAGGCGCGGGCTAGTCATGCCCCTTAAAAGGGGGAAATCAACCAGGCTGGCATCACTCAGAACATCTGATGACTCCTACATGCACATAGTCGAAAGCAGAGACTATCTGTCTCCGAAGGTAACGACGCCAGACCAAGGAGCCGCCACATTGAAGCCAGAGAGTAAGTGACCAGGTGGAGAAGCTCATATATAAAAAAATCTATGTCTTCCATTATCATCTCAAACTGGCAGCTATTGTTCTCATCTCAAGCTAACCCATATTAGCAAATTTACACACCATGTAGGCTGGACCATCGGGAGCTGATGGTTTCGGTGTAACTGCTGCAGATGGTTCCCCGACCTGAGACGTCATCAAGGGCAACCATAGACGAGGTTACATAATACCAAAAAATTAAAATCATAATCACAGTCAAGTTCACATTACATTGAGACAGTTGTCGGAAAAAATAAGTAACCTTTTTATTTTAAGCAATCGTCCTCGAGGCATACCATCAAATATACTGTTGCTTCCTTTTTTTTTTTTTTTTTTATATAAAAGAACTTAACGCTCAAGTGGGTATGAATACACTTATACTGCCTCAGCATGTTTTAAGTTTTTTTGGAAAATGGGATAGAGAGAGAAAGAAAGATGTTTGGGCTCAGTTGTTATTTCGCTCCATGGGTGGCATCCAACATTTAATGGGGAGATTAAATTCTTAGTGGAAGTTGGCTTGATGTTGATTTCTAGTCAACTATCCGTCTTACTTGATTTTCGTTAACTGAAAAAATGGATGATATGTCTTTCGGGCGAGGCTGGGATTCGAACATCGAACCTTCTGATTTGGAAGCCAGACCACTACCACTTAAACCACGGCCACCCACTTTGATTGCTTCAAGTCGCCCTGCCGATCAAAGCAGCTGCTGGTAAATCTGAAGAGAATCGTCACTGCTAGCTTGGCACTGGCATACATACCAAAACACTAGTGAATAGTGAGAATAGCCTTTATACCCAACATCGGATAGAATGACAAGACCTTCAGATCCGTCAGTCGGACTTCCTTCATGTTGAAAAGCAAGGAGAGAATGACCAAAACTATTTTGCGATTGATCCTCAGTCTAAAATGCAACATGCATTAGAACGCAGCAGATCCTGCTAGAGTTCGCCTCGAAATCTGGTAGGTATAATTGAAGGCGCACTCGACAAGAAGGAATACGCACTGGGCATTTTTATAGACACTGAGTGTGCGTTCGACAATGCAACTTTTGGCGGCATATGTAACTTGGCCAGATAACATGCCGCGGCCAAGACGGATCACGATTTTTGTGGATTAAAGCAATTCTGGTATCTAGGACACTAATAACGGCAAATATGCGACGGCGGAGGTACACAAAGCCTGCCGGCTAGGCAGCGTCCTTAAAATGGGCAATTAGCTAACAGGCACTTCCATCCGTTTCTTAATTCCCACGCATATGACAAGGCCGATTATATCCGTTGCGTTGGTAATTTGCAGGAACTAACTCCCACGAAAACAGTGCCGCTTTTACCAGACCCAAAATAACGGTCTGTCTCGGCTGCGTCGGGGCTTTCTCCAGCACGACTGGCTATGCTCTGATTGATGAATTTACCTCCCCTTGATATCCATATTATGTGCTGTCCTCTCGAAGCTACGAGGGCGGGTCAATAAGTCCGTGACTTTTGGATTAAAACTGATTTTTTGATAAAAAAATAATTTTATTTTTCAACGTAGTCTTCCTTGAGCTCTATACACTTTGTCCAACGCTTCTCCAATTTTTTTATCCCTTCCAAAAAAAATGATTTGTCGAGGTCCTCAAAATGACGAGATGACTTCATCTTTGGAGTCAAATCTTTTTCCACCAAGCCATTTCTTCAGGTTTGGGAACAAGAAGTAGTCGCTCGGAGCCAAATCTGGAGAATAGGGTGGATGAGGGAGCAATTCATAGCCCAATTCATGGATTTTTGCCATGGCAACTGCACATGTGTGCACCCTTGCATTGTCTTGGTGGAAAAGAACTTTTTTCTTGGCCAAATGAGGTCGTTTTTTTTTCAAATCGTTATTGAATCGGTCCAATAAGTTGGCATAATATTCCCCATTGATTGTTCTTCCCTTTTGAAGGTAGTCAATGTGGATTATCCCGCGTGCATCCCAAAAAACAGTCGCCATAACTTTATTGGCTGACAAACCCACCTTGGCCTTCTTTGGCGCCGATTCACCCTTAGAAACCCACTGTTTTGACTGTTGTTTGTTCTCTGGTGTGTTGTGATGGATCCATGTTTCGTCCACGGTTACAAAACGGCGCAAAAACTCCTCCATATTGCGATTAAACAACGCCAAACCTTCCTGTGAAGTTGTTACACGATTGCGTTTGTGGTCGACTGTGAGCAAACGCGGCACCCATCTTGCGGAAAGCTTTCTCATGCCCAAGTGATCATTCAAAATTGAAACCACTGAGCCATGCGAGATCCCTACGGCTTCCACAATCTCTCGCACTTTCAATCTTCGGTCGGCCAACACCATATCGTGAATTTTTTCGATTGTTTCGGGTGTAGAGACCTCAACTGGGCGTCCAGGAGGTTCGGCATCTTCAGTGCTTGTACGGCCACAACGAAATTCAGTAGACCACTTTTTTACCATTGAAATCGATGGTGCAGAGTCCCCATAGTATTTATCAAGCTTAGCCTTGGTCTCGGTAATGGTTTTTTTTCGCAAGAAATAATGCTTAATAAGCACACGAAATTCACTTTTTTCCATTTTCTCCTCAAATTAGTGAGTAGTCTGATAAAAATAGCTGTCAAACACAAACTAACTGACACAGCAAGTTTAAATTTTGACAGGAGTCAACTGACAAATGCCTGTTGACAGGAGCAGTGTTGCTGTTTCAGTAAAGAGGTCAGAAATTCAAAAATGCACAGAATTATTGACCCGCCCTCGTATCTTCCTTTTAACGAGAAGTGGTCTTTGGTACAACACACACTGGAGCTTTGATAACCTTATCTGCTGAATGTCTTGATACTTCGGTCTTATAGGCATGTCGTCTGATGCAATGACATAAGAACTCGCGCTGCGGGAAAACAAAAAAAAAACCAACGAAATGGGCTTTTCCCGTGCCTAGGAACGATTTCGGGTAGAATCTGACCCAGGAATGAAATGTACTGGGTGTTTACAGATGGCTTCAAAACCGATTTATTATGCGGCGCTGGTCATTTTGTAGAGGACAACAACGTTAGATTTCACTCCTCGTTAGGAAACATTGCGTTTGTCTTCTAAACACGCAATCCTGATGGCAACCAGCTATGGTCGCCTTGTGAAAAATTCATGATGGGGGTGATGCATTTGCATCTGTAGCGACACACAAGCTGCGTTTAGATGCGCGATCCTGCGTTAGGTCTGGCTGCGTCTTCTGTTAGTTGGCGGTTGGATCTCATATGAGAATAACTGCAGATGGTATGACACTACATGTTGCTGTCAGACCAAAGGAATACTTCCCGACGTCTTTAAGAGGTCAGATACTTTCCTGTTGTCCATCAGTATGAAAGACTGCAGGCTTCTTACTGGCGTCGAGACGGGCACTATAATTTGGCTATGCACTTAAGTGTGCTGGGCATACGTGATACTGCAGTTCTGCGACTTGCTGTGAGAGTGATGACACCACAGAGCACTACTTCTGTGAGTGGTCTGCCTAGCCTAGGATTGGGCTGCAGGCACTTTACGTTGACGTGGTGGGTGCTGATACGGTAGGCACTTTATCTTTTTCTTCGAAAGACTAGACAATTTCATTAAAAGGAACTTACAAGAGGTGCAATGGCCTGGTCCTTTATCTAAGTGGTCTGTTCCGACACAAGAAGAGTCCGCAGAGTCCAGGAGGGTCTTCACGTTCCAGAATCCGGTCATAGTCTGTAATTGGTAGCCAAAGGTCGTCAGCAGAGTATCCGTCCGTATTTGAGGCGTTTGTTTCCGTTACGGAGCAAAAAAACTATTTTTATGATTTGGGCTCGCTGGGCTACAGATCAGAACGTTCCTGAATTTTTAACGTAAACCACCTGTCATAAGACCTTATGTTTACGAGATGCCCATACATCCATAGGGAGCAAGGATACGCCTTGCCATCGCTCTCCGTCAATTATTTTGATACCAATTCGGAACTGTGTTGGAGGCACAAGTTCCACCCTTGGTATGAGTCGTGGCCGACCTAAAACCTCTTACTGTTCTTAGGGTCACAGCACCCAGTACTTATTTGCAACTCTACAATGGGTTAGACCCGTTCCCGTGGATGACTAAAGTAGGGCTTACTAACAGACCAGAGCAAAGTCCCAGTTTGCCCGATGACGTAAGAGCGATAGGTTCTTATATATATGGCGCACAATGCCTATAGGGCTATCTGTAGAAGCTTATGTTTACGTTTAATATCAATATACATATTATTGGAGCCTGACACAAGAGCCAAGTTTTAAAAACAAGTCCAAAGGTAATTTTAGGTCAAAATACTTCTGCCTTACAGAAGATAAAAACCCGCTTATGCTCTACAAAACATGTTTTGTTATAATTCTTACAGCGACACCCCGTTTCACCTGAAGAGCATCTTAAAAAATTAGAATCGATTATGCTCGATTTAATCCATATCAGATATCCTGTCACACCTCGCATACTATTTGCTGATTGGAATGATTGTTTAATTGACTGTTTTCAACTGAATGGTAAAAAACTGAATGTAATCCTTTCACTGCTCGATGAATGATGATTGAAATCATTTCTCTGAAAACCTAAATCATATTCTTTGTTGCATTCAATGATTCTTAATGAATGCATTCTAAAATGATTGCATTCGTTAAAAATCTCGATGTAAGGCAACATTTCTTAGAAAGAGAAAGCTTGGGATTGTTTTGAATTTCTGTTCAGTAATGTTTATTTGTGAATGAAAGAACAATATTCACATAATCTAACCCCACGCAATTGTTTTTTCAGTACGTTGAATCGCTGAGTATTCATGCAGACTATGCCTTGAACTTCAACAAGAATATTGGAAAATGTTTGTGTGGGTACAAATGATAGAATTCAATACAATCGCTTTATGCAATGCAGTTACAATTAACAGTTCAATCGCTTATCTCAACCACTTATACTTTTCTTATTTTTTACTTAAACCACTTCTACTAATCACTTCTCTTAATTCACACTTCAAATTCAACTGATAAACTGTCTTGTATATGGGCATGCTGATATTTATACTCCAATGCCATATTTTGAGAACAATCTGTGGCCTCCAGTCTCCATACAAATTTCCATTTTGCTATAAAATTCGATTCCATTCTCCATCCACCAATGGTTGAGTCTTTGGCTATTCAAGTAAGGAAATCTTCTTCTATTGAAATTTAGATGACGCTGACGTGATATCACAATATAATGTAAAATGCTTGTGTGGTTTCAAAAGATTCTTTCAACACAATCGCTTTATATGAAATTACAATTCAACTACTATCTTTAATTTAATTACTTTTACTTCATTTTATTTTTTACTTAAACCACTTTATTACTACCCTTAAATCGCTTTTCAAAGTCAACCTTAGAACTGATTTCACATGTGTTCGACGCCGGTATTTATACTCCCTACCATCGATCTAGCCAGCGTTTCATACTGCTTTCCATATTTCCGGAACCTTCGATATCAGTTGGCAAAGTGTTTCCATTATTCCTCCATTGAATGAGTTTTACACTATTCAAATATAGATGGCGCTGTTCGCATTAAGCGGTTATCACAATAATAAGTAATAGGAAGTTTTCCCTACAGGTCACCCTGACTGCAGTTGTAAAATCTGTCTTACTTATACTTATAAGTACTTACTTCTCTGAAGTGCTCGATTCCATGTGGTCCTCTAAGTAGTAGATTTTATTTCATTGTGGCAATACGAAATTAGTTATGTAAGAGATGTTAGGGTCGGTTGGGGTAAATGGGAACAATTTCTGCTATTTCTTAAAGGCAATTTTTTTCAGGAAAAAAAAATATTAAAATTTTACCTTTTTTAACTTTGGACGACGGATATTATATTATAATTTACCAGATATTCTACTACCTAATGTCCAAATTAAGGTATAAGAACTCAAATGTGATTTAGGGTAGTGTCTACATTTATCCCTCCCTTGTTTACATTTACCCCATGGTTTTTAAAAATACTGGGGTAAATGGTAACATCTAGGATGCTAGGAGTTCGCGTATGGGGCTAAAGTAACCAGACATGAATTTCCTTTGAATGTCTTACTTAACAAATCTATTATTGCAATGTTTACATTTACCCCTTATATGCCTTTATAGTACCCCTTACCGATCAAAGCATGATCGGAAAAGTACCTAAATTCATTTTTTTAAAATAGAAACATACTGATTTTACTTTAAAAGCGATATAATAGGAATAAGGAACAGGTAGGTATCTCAAGTTAGGTAGGTATTGAGTATATTACTTAATTCGTGCGGTTTTTTTCAAAATTTGAACGTTTATTTAAGAGATGCATGTACAATAGTATTATTCAAAGTATTGCCCATCTGAAGCTATGACTTTTTCCCATCTTTCTGGCAATTTGTGGATCCCATCCCAAAAGAACTGCGCCGGCTTGGCAGCCAAGAATGAATCCAGCCAATTTTTGATATTCTGCTCTGATGCGAACCGTATTTCAGTGAGGGCGTTCTGCATCGACCGCAACAAATGGTAGTCAGAAGGGGCAAGGTCTGAGCTATAAGGCGGGTGGGGTAAGACTTCCCATCCACTGTTTTCAAAATAGTTCTTAACCGGAATAGCAACGTGGGGCCGAGCGTTGTCATGATGGAAAATTATTGCCTCGTGTCTGGTCGCATATTCCGGGTGTTTTTCGGCCACTGCTCTCTTCAAACGGATTAATTGTGTTCGGTAGCGTTGTCCATTGATGGTTTCACCCGGTTTTAGCAGCTCATAATACAGCACACCCATCGGATCCCACCAAATACAGAGCATTACCTTCGCGCCATGGATATTCGGCTTTGACGTTGATTTGGCTGGTTGGCCGGGTTTCACATATGATTTTTTGCGCTTGAGGTTGTCGTAATGGATCCAGTTTTCATCACCAATATCAATCCGATGCAAAAATGACTTCCTTTTGTGGCGTTCTGTTGACGTCTCTCGGCTTGAGTTCATATGGAACCCAATTTCCTTGCTTTTGAATATATCCAGCTGCTTTTAAACGTTTAGAAATGGCTGCTTGAGTGACACCCAAAGATTCTGCGAGCTCTTCTTGTGTTTGGCAACAATCTTCATAGAGTAATGCTTCCAGTTCTTCATCTTCAAACTTTTTTGGCTGCCCAGGACGTTCATCGTCTTCCAAGCCAAAATCACCACTTTTAAATCGTGCAAAGCACTTTTGACACGTTCGCTCAGCTAGCGCATGTTCACCAATATACGATGACTTTCGGCAGCAGTTTTCTTCATATTAAAGTAATGACATATACTGAAATGACGTGCAATGACAGTAGCTTCCCAACGCATATTCCAATGGAATAATAACAATGGAATAATACAAGTTACGCCATCTCTTAGCAAACCGCACCCAATAATTTTATGTTCACTTTTTTTACGTTTCTTTCTTAAATTTGTAGTGAACACGTGCTTTTAAAATATTAAGAGTTGGATCTGGTATAATTCCAAAAGTATATTTTCCAAAAGAACATTTCTTTTTTCAGTTAGCATCAATGCGAAAGTTGTTTTTGTAGTGTCCAAACTTTTTAAGAGCACAACCACAATTTCGTCGTTTTCTCCAGATGACTTTATAACACAAACATATCTGAAGAATACTGATAGTCTGGTGCCTCCTTTTAACTGAATCAGGAGAAATTGACCTCTGTTAAGTCTTTTGGAATCGACAGGTTCTAACTGCCCTTGATCATCGTCGCCATCTAATTCCTCATTCCGCGGACTGTCCTCATCATACACAATATTTTTTTTTCATTTTCTGACTCCTCAGAACTCGTGCTTATGTTTTGTTTTTTGATAGGAAGCAGGTTTTTAACTCTAGTGGTTGTTTTCCTCTTGGGCTTAGGTATTTGTTTGGGCTTTTTTAAAGGCTTCTGGTTCTTTAAGTCGGTTTAGGACATCGTCTGAAGTAAGAACCTTACCATAAGTCATTTTCTTCAGTTTTTGTATTGGTTTTTTCGCTGTGACGGATGGTACAGTGGTTTATAATCGAGAATTTGTACGTAAAAACAAGGTGCTGAGGAAAGTTCCAGATAAAGCCTCAGTCTCCATAACAGGCTGTTGTGCACTTACTGTTTCAGTTGAATTAGCCATGTTCATATCATTTCCTTGCGTCCTTTCATCGTCCGGAGTTACTTCGTTGCTAATAGTTGCAATTGCACCTAATTTGGAAAAACAAAATTTGCCTGCTTTAGTTTATGTTTTTACATACATTACATTACTTTTTTTTATAAGGTATATTCATAGTTAGGTACTGAAATGAATAATAATTAAGGTACCTATCTTCAGCAAGTTCTTGTGAAATTACCCCATCGGATGGCAATTTCAAGCTAACCTTTCTAGAGCACGGGGCGTAAACTCGTTTTCTGGAAATTTAGTTCGATCCACAGGGTAAATTGCGGTGTTGACAAATCCGGATATTATGTTGTCAGCTCTCATAGACTCATTCCAGGTTTCTCTGATAAGTTTCGAAAACATCTGTTTATTAATGTGCATACAACCCTTGCCCATTTACGATTTCCCATAAACTATCCGTTTTTTTCCCCAAGCTGTTTTTATTGGACCGAATACGCATTTATCTAGGGGTTGCAACTTATCAGTTAGTTGACTGGGTAGACGCATCAATATCACATTATTTTGCACAGCTTTCTCAACTATTCGGACGCTTATGTGGCTGCAATGACCGTTGTACACCAACAATGAGTCTTGATCTGGGACACTTTCTCCATCACGTATATTTTTGACAAATTGAATGAAGCCATTAGACAACCAATTAAAAAATTGTGGTTCCTCCATCCACCAATTTGCCGAGCATGCGTAAAGTGTTCCCGGAAAACCATCTTCAGACGTCCATCTTGCCTGAACAGCAGCACCTTTAAAAACTATAAGCGGTGGTAATGTGGAACCATCCGCTGATACGCATGCAACAACTGTTGTAAATTCGCGTCCAGATCCGCCTGAAAGTCTGCTGAAAACTTTGCCCTTAACACCTAATGCAAGCATGCGGCTGGGATCATGGTGAAATCCGTTTTCATCTGCGTTGAATACGTACTGTGGCTTATTTGTCAAGTGGTTATCTTCCATCACCTTTTGAAATATACAATAAATGTTATACAGAAATAGAAATCTGTATATTTCTGTCTCAATTCTTGCAGGTGTTCCGGATTTTTTAAAGACAGTGCGGGATGCCGCTTCATAAATCCTAAGTACCAGTCTTCGCCGGGGGTATCGTCCTTAAATGGCGTTTTCATACCAGTAAATTTGACATATTCCCCAACCAGTTCCTTTAGCTCACGTTTGTCACATAGTATTCCTATATTTGCACGAGTAATAAGGCATTGAACAATTTCGCTTTCAGTTGCTACTGAAATGGAAGGTACTCGTATTCACCCTGACCCAATTGCATCCAATGATGTTTGCCGGCCTTTAATTCTATGAAATATGACA
The DNA here is from genome assembly GCA_963966105.1 of Volucella zonaria. NCBI lineage: Eukaryota > Metazoa > Arthropoda > Insecta > Diptera > Syrphidae > Volucella > Volucella zonaria. The sequence goes on from OZ014530.1 coordinate 203,943,605, forward strand.
GATGTAGAGACAATGAAGCGTTCTTCAGCTTGACGGTATGTCATTTTCTTTTCCATCACATCTCTTACAGCGGTTTTGATATGGGTAATATCGTAAAAAGCTTGTGGTTTATTTTTTATATTATATATTTTCGGGACATTTCAAATACTAAAAATGGAGTTATGGGAAAAAAAAATTAGTAAAACGATCGTTTACCTTTGCCTCAAAAACTTGTTCACATTTACCCCATATCCTAATATTACTGGGGTAAATGTAAACACGCAAAAAATAACTAAAAAGAACATATAAGAGTATGGTCTAATCAAAGAAACTACGTCAACGCATTTCTAAATGCATATATAAAACGATCTTTTTACTTACCTTCCAGTTTTATTTACTTTTTTAGAACAATTAAAAACACTCACAAAATTGAATTTCACTCTTCAGATTGAGGTTCTTTTCACGACTAAAATTTTAAACGAAATCCGAAAGCCAGCTGCAAGAGATTACATGCACTGGTGTCGCGACATTTCACATTCTGATTTTTATTTGTGTGGGTTTCGACAATTTATTTTAAAATATTGGAATCTACCCCCTGTTTTCATTTACCCCAACTGACCCTAATTAGTTCACCGATTTCTTTTGCAATTAAAAACTTTCGATTTAGTTGTGCTCTGAATGCAGTCACAAATTCGTATTTGGTGATTTTTGAACTTCTGGTCAGTTTCAACAATGGTTGTTATCTTTGATAGCAAATCAAATTTTTATGATATGTGTTTCAAAACATTCACATAGGTGGCTGCAATTTGAATTTGAATTGAATTGAAAACCGCTAAATGTTTTCCAACTACTCGTATAAAAACTTATTTCTTTCTGCTACCGCCTATAAATTGCAGAAAATTATAAGTATCTGATTGTATTCGACTCTATCCAACTCCTCGATTTGTACTTAAATATTCCGGGCTACGTTTGTACAGCGCAGATTGTTCTTCTACATACTTTGGTAGGCGGATTCCTTTGTAGCATGACGTATTTTTGATTGGAGTTGTCTTCGCGCCGAAAGGTGTGAGCACAGCCTTGCCTCTTTCATAGCCGTAAAGTGACTTGTGATATGCAGCTTTTCGTTGGAGATGAGATTTGGACTCAGAAAACTGTTAGGACTATGCGTAGACTACTTCTCAAACTCTACTGGTATCTTTCGTATAACTGTGGCGTTCGAAGTTCTACATCTGTGTAGAAAAAAGATTATTTTCAATTATCTAATGGAATTTACCACTTCGAATGGCTGCCCTTCGAATTACTTACTTCACTTAGGTGGCAATGTAGTTCGAATTGAACCAGGCAGCCCTGTTGTCTGCCAACTGCTTCCAATCTCACAAGCTAAGTTGTTTGAAATCTTTCTCTACTTGCGGGCGCCAATCGGTCGTTGATTGAAGACATTTCGAACTGGAGTGCTGATGTCCATCTGCTGTACATGTCCCAGCCATCTAAATCGACTCTGATTCTTTTAGCTTAGTTCATTTCGCTTTATAGGCCGTATAGTTTTTGGCCCAATCTTTTCCTTCATTTTCCGTCGAGATAAGCCCGTCGAGTACTCAAAACATTTTTCCCGAGAGGGTGCTCAGTTACTAAAATGCATTCTGAACACAAAAAAACTGTGATGAATAAGAGTTACCCTCTGAATGATCTCTAAAGTCGTGTCGTTGTTGATGTTAACTGTGGAGTCTAGGTAAATAAAGCCGCTGATTACTTCGAAGTTATACCTGTCTATTATTAGCTGAATTCTCGGTGACAGCCGATACTTCGTTTTCTTCATACACCGGCAGATCTACCTTGGCAGCCTCTACTTCAATACTTGCAACTGCTTAAAAAAAGAGCTCTATATGGCTTGCCTTTAATGCCTATGTCATCCGTATATGCAGGTAAATGCACGATATAAACTTTTTCCAAATTGTACCTCTGGTGTACACATACAAGTTTCACACAATACTCTCAAGAAGGATTTAAAAGAAATCACATGACAACAGCAATCTTATAATAAAAATAGTAGGATGTACAGAAGCAATACCAAAAACATAGTCTCGTATAAATTGTTTCCGTATACGTTGTTATTGGTGAACTTAAAACCGTCAAATAGGATGTGGGTGTGGATTCAGAATTCGAGGGTCTATTCTAAGATCTCTAGTAATGTAAAATCTAGTCATTGGTGGGACCAATCATTTGGCTTACAGACCGTTTAAACGATTCAAAAGTATGGCAGAGAAAATTTTAATAGGCAATATTGAGGAGACTAATACCTCTTTAAGTATACATAGACTAGATGGTCTCCTTTCTTCAGGATCGAAAATACTCCTACATTGTTATGTTTCCATTCATCAGAGCATATCTAAGAGATTATTTGATGCATACTCTTAAAAAGACTCTCCCTCCACCTTGATCAGTTCGGTGCTAGACCGTCTGTACCGGCAGCCTTGTTGGACTTAAGTTTGGGTGCGGTTTTTCTCTCTTCACTCGATCAGCCTGACGGCGAAATCGACGTTTAACAGCCTGGTTCTTTCAAGTCATCAGTAGTGACTGTGAATCTATCACTAGGTTCCACTGCTCATCTCTGTTCTTGATGCTAACATACGAGTATATGACCCCTTTTCAGTCAAATTTCCTGCGACAAACCCTCTCGATTTCACTGATCTTGCGCTTCTCATGTTCTGTTTTCTTCTTTCTGAGAAGCCGATTCTCGTCATTCAGTATCTGTATGGTATTATAAACAATTATCTTTACAATTTAATAGTTTTATTTTAAGTTTAAATAAATTGCTTATATGTAAAACGTACTGCTACACTTAATGTTGCCCTATTAGCAGGCGGAGAGATAATGATTGATAGGTAGGTAAAAGTGGCTATTGGAAACATCAACCCACTTAGGCCTACTGGCCCAATGTGATGCCACGTGCATCTATGATCATCCTTTTACTAATGGAATCAATTCGATCTTACGATGATGCGTAGGAGACTGTTTACGTCTATATTTTTTAGATCGTTTAAGGCATTGTAGAAGGAAGCTCCTAAGTGAAGTTTTCTTCTCTGGAAGAGAGCTGGAGATGTACAGAGTAGGTGGAGGACTGTCTCCTCTTCCTCCTTGACCATGCAGCTTCTACAGAAGGGTTTTGTAAAATCGCCAAGCCTTCTTGCGTGCTTGCCTATGAGGCAATGTCCAGTGATGACACATATGATGGCGCTGAGATGTTTCCTACTCGTATTTAGGAGGATCAGACTCTTAGAACGATTCGGATCTAGCTTTGGCCAGATCTGTTTAGTCGCTAGACATGTCGGTCCAACAGTCCACCTAAGGTCTGTTCTTTTATTGGCATCCAGCTTTAATATTAATTTGCACGTAACGATTGGTATACCTATGCTAGCGTTTTCTGGTAGAACAGGTAGTGTTATTCCAATTTTGGCGAATTCATCGGTCCTACAATTCCCTGGAACATCTCTGTGGCCTGACACCCAACAAAGGTGAATGTTGAACTGCTCTGCAATCTCCCTGAGAGACGATCGGCAGTCAAGGGGGTTTTAAAATTTGATAGCGGCCTAAGTGTCCGAAAAGATGCGGATATTTTTTGCAGATATCACGTTTTTCTTCATCCAGGACAAAGCTTCTTTAATCGCCAAAATTTCCGCCTGGAACATGCTACAGTGATTTGGAAGACGGAAAGAGAGGCTTAGATTTAGCTTATCTGAGAAAACACCTCCACCAACCCCGCTATCGGCGTTAGATCCATCTGTGTAGAAATGGATTGACTTGTCTTCCTCTCAGAAGGATCTAGGTGGGAAGCTTATATGGAAGTCTTTATCAAACCGAAGTTCAGGTATGGTGTAATCAATGTTCTCTGTGAGGATTCCTAATATATTAAAAATGTTAGCGTGGCCTAATGAATTATTTGTCCACTGTGCAGTCGCTCTAAGGCGAATAGATGCAGTCGCGGCACTTGCCTACTGAAAATATCGAGGGGTGTCAAATGAAACAGAATGTCTAATGCCGCAAATGGAGTAGACCGTAAGGCTCCGCTTATGCATAGACATGCTGTTCTTTGGACTCTGCTTAGTTTACTGCAGTTGACTGCATTGTCTAAGGCCGTCCACCAGACGACAATCCCGTAAGTGAGTATCGGTCTTATGACCAAGATGTATAGACAGTGGATTATGCGAGGTTGAAAGCCCCATTTATTTCCAATGGCTTTTTTGCAAGAGAATAAAGCTATTGTAGCTCTACTGAGTATTTCTTGAATGTTAGGTTCCCAATTTAGTTGCCTGTCAAATTTGAGACCCAAATATTTTGTTGTATCGGAAAAGACTAAGCTAGTACCGTTTATTGAGGGAGGGTCTATAATAGGAATTTTGTATTTCCTGGAAAAGAGGACAAGATTAGTTTTATGGAGGTTTACTACCAATCCACAGATATCTGCCCAACGGGTTAATCGGTTGAGTTGAATGGGTTAGCTGAGACAGCTATAGCAACTTCATCCACATTGGTAATCACCCTTCTACCACCCGCTTCCTGGTATATCGGCAGTTCTTTAACCACTAATTTCCAGAGAAGGGGGGAGATGACACCGCCTTGCAGCGTACCTCTGCTGATATATCTTTTAACAGAAGCCAGACCCTGTTTGGAGTTGATTATCCTACAATTTAGCATAAGACTGATCAATTCCCTAAATGAGTTGTCTACGTGCAGAGTTGACAGCGCAGTCAGGATTGCGGATGTGTTGACGTTGTTAAAGGCACCCTTTATGTCCAGATAATCAACCATTGTGTACTCTCTATGTATATTGTAGGGATCGTTCGATGTGGCTAGTCAGTGAATGCAGAGCCGTTTCCACCGACTTTCCTTTACAGTAGGCATGTTGAGCCGTTGACAGAAGTCTTGGATCAATTTTAGCTCGTATATGTTGTTCTAGAGTTTTAAGAAGGAAAGATGATTGACCCATAGGTCTGAGGTCCTTTGGGACAACATGAGGACATTTTCCGGCTTTGGAAATGAAGACTATATTGGAATGACAGTGGAATATGGATCAGTTCTACACAGCTCCTCATAATATTTCCTAGCGTAGGCAGGATAATATCTGAGGACCTCTGTAGCACGGAAGGTATTATACCGTCCAAACTTGTATGGTTTGACGCTTTGCAGCGCTCAGAACAGTCTCTTGTAATCAGACCATGAATTTTGATCCAGTTTGCAGTACTCCAGTTTGGATTACTACTGGCCGCGAATTGGATGCTACCTGGAAAATGGGTGTCCAGTAGCAAGTTGAGTGATTCATCACTTGATGTTGTCCAAGAACCATCGGTTTCTCTCAAACAGCTAGGCATAGATTTTTAGAGAGTAGTTTTCTTAGCCGCGATGCCTCAGAAGTTTCCGTGATTTTGTCACAGAAAGGCCACCAGGATTGTTGCTTTACCTTCCTCAGTTCTTTTTTGTATAATTGCAGTTCCAGTGCTGATGTCCACTAGTGCGGCTTTTTCTTGCGTCTAGGTTGAATAAGAGGGCAGGAAGCGGCCATGTCCTGATTGAGACCAAGGGTATATACCCTGGTCAAAACTCTCTTAAACCACCTATGGCTTTGGTGAAATGATCAAGAGATCTTTGATTAGCACATGCGATAAGCTTGACGTGGCCTTCGTGCCAGCCAGCGTCGCTTGTGATGGGAGGTATTCCGGGGTTTTCTCGCATGATGGCCAGGAAGTTGCGCAAAAGCTTTAGCTTGACCAACTGCCACCGTTCAGGTGTTAATGATCCTGCCGATTACCGCGATCATTTTTGCGTCGTTCAGGTCTTCGCTGAAGTTGGATAGCCCAGTGGTTAAGGGGTTGTAAGTTTTGGGCTTCTTGGGAACAGGCACGGATTCCTCCAAAGATCTCTGGCGCTTGGAAGAGTCTTTTGGTGTTTTGGGAGCAGTGGAAGCAGTGGGTAATCCGTTTTTTAGGATGTTGTTAGCCCACTGAGTCTTGTTCTTTATATCCGCACTTTTCTCAACCCCGGAATGGATCCGAAGGTTTTGATGATGCGTAAAGAATTTCGGCGTCTTACGTATAGGGCCTTTGATGGAGCTTGCCGATGGGGGTGGAGGAAGTGATAGGACCATTACTTGCCACAGTCTTAACACTCCTTGAAGATTTGTGTTTAGCTCGTTGCGTTTGCCTTTAGAGAATGGTGCAACATTGTCTGACACAGTCTTACCTCCGCTCGACAATGCAGGAGCCTTGCCGGTAGTCGGTGCAGCCACCGTTCTACCGCTCAGTATTAAAAGAATACCGGCCTCGGGTTTTGTTTTTGTTTTAGATTTTATCTATAACAAAGCCCCACGAGTAGTGGAGAAAGGATGTTGTACAGTTGTATATAGATAAAGCTAGCTATTCCGGAGGTCGCCAGGTCGCTAGGTTGCCAGGTATCCAAATACTCCGTTCGCGACTGAGCTATTTTTGGAGATGTTGGGCCCTTTAGTTTCAGGACTCATCTGCTGAATTTCTCGAGATTCATTGACCCTACTCAGCCTCTACAACTCGACAAGTACAATACTCACGGTAGAGGGTAATGATTGATAAGTCTCCAGACATATATGTATATGTTTGCAGACTGCATAGGTGATTTATGTCTAGGGTTGCCAACAATACATATAATCGGTTACATCTGATATATACAATACTTAACTCATACATTACAATTCTACTGACAATTTTAAAAATTCAAAATAATTCATAATCTTTATATTGCATATATACCAACTTACCTTTAAGTAGATACTCGTACACTACAATTCACTTTATATGTATTGATAAAGTTAAACTACGCAAAACACGAACATCAGTTCAATTATTAGGAGAATGAAAAAGAGTACAATATAGAGGAACAGGAAAAGATAAGAATAAAGGAAAATGAGGAGGAATAAGATCATGCTCGCCGTTGCCAGGTGAGTTCTTTTCTTTTTAAACATGTATAATAGTTAACCTTTTTCATTTTCCGTTCACTTTTACGGACAGTATCTTGTATTTGGTTATCTTTTATTTCTACATTATTTTTTTCAACATATTCTTTTGATTTAGGAACAATAGTATATGGTAATAGGAACTTAGGCTTTGTTACAAGTTTCTTTAACGGATTTACGTGTACCTACTATCTTATTTTATGAACCAATTCTAATTATAAATCTTACAGTACTCAGAATTTTGATTACTATACATGGTAGCCAACTCTTACATTCTTTAACATGATTCCGATATAGAAAATCCTCTCCCACTTTATACAAAGGCTTCAACACTTGGTGAGGATTATCTTTGCAATACATATTCTTTACTTTTTTAGTTTAGACTGAGATGCAGAAATGCAACTAGATCTAGTGTAATTGTTAGGCTGAATGCAAATGTTAAGTTCAGATGGAGTTCCATCAGACATGGAGTTTAAAGTATTTCTGTGGTTTATCAAATATAAACCGATTTTTTCTTGAAGTGGTAAATCTGATTTCGAGCTGAGCAATAACTTCCTTAAGACTTTCACAGTGCGTATATTGACTTTCTGAAATCGAACGATGCAAATGGGGGTCCATTATTAGTTAAAATCTCTGAAGGATATCCAAATGTAGAAAAAACATAGTGATTGAGTTTGGTAATTAAACTTTTAGCGGAGGTTTTACTTATAATAAAAACATTCAGAAATCGACTAAAAACATCAACTGTTAGCAACAATGTTTTTCCTGCGCAAAAAAAAACTAGGTGTATTCGCTCAAAACGACAAGGGCATTTCGGGCAATTTGCTGTGACTCTTTCTATAGGTACAACCGATGTAGCTAAACATAAATGCCTAAAACATAAATGAACTAACCAAGATCGCAAACTCTACTTATGCTTTTGCAAACCATTAACTTTCGCTCAGATACATTGTAAGTGAATTATTAACATTTGTACATTTGTTGCTAGAATGAGAGCGATTTGCACACGTGTGTGTAATGTGCATGACGTTTTTGTGAGTAAAATGGGCGGGTTTTGATTAAAACCGGACAATTGTATGACAATTCACAAGTATTCACAGACAGGGTCCAATGTCTGGAAAGTTTATAATCTAGATTATTTCATATATGGCCTGAAACTTGAGTGTACAAAAATCTTGTTGCAGGGAAAAATGCAACCCTTATCTAAACTTAGTTCATTTTTTACTCTGAAAAACTGTGTCCAACCCTATTTTAGCTCTTTTGGCCAACCGTCTTTAATATATTTATATAGCTTTGAAGGTAATGAATCCTTCATAATTTCAGTTCACACTTTCACACTATCAATGGGGAATCCTTCAAAAAATCTAAGCAGTTAGTGCAAACACCTTCAATATCGGTTTCATTTTCCAATGGTAACCAAGATAAAGCATCAACATATAAGTCTTTGGTTGGCTTAAGTTTAATAGTGCAATCAAACATCGAAAGGGTTATTGCCCATCTCTGAAGCCTAGGTACCGTACAGCAACTGACGGAATACCCCTTTTCGGGTTGAAAATCTCTCTTTTTGCCTGCCTATCTGTATATATTATAAATTGTTTACCATATACAGGGTGAATGACTCGAACTCCAACGTTTTAAAATGCTATAATTTATTTATTTTTTGATGAATTTTATTATGCCAAAGCAAAAAATGTTGGATAACACATCAATTTTCAAATTGTATCACTAGTTTTCAATATTTTCACCTTTGGCGCGAATAATAGCCTTGAGGCGGCCAAAGAAAGCATCGCACGCTGCACGCAAGTGGCTCCGCGGTATTTTGGCCCATTCCCGGTGAAGTGCTTGTTTGAGGTGGTCCAAACTTTGGTAGACAGAGAAATCCAACGGATTTGCATCAAGAGAATTTGCAATCAATTGTGTTGAAGAAATGAAGTGTGGAACATTGTTTTTTAACTACTCTTTGTTGACGCGCGCTTTGTGAGACGGTGTCGAGTCTTGTTGAAATGTCCACGGTCTCCGACCGAAATGATTGTTTGTCCAAGGCTTCAATACTGCCTCTAAGATAGTTTCACGGTATACGATCGCATTAATTTTGACGCCACGGTCCAAAAATACGAACGGCGAGCGACCATCGGCGGTAATGGCGGCCCACACCATCACCATCGGTGCTGCCTGCTTTCTGGTGGCCGTCCGAAGGTGTAAATTTTCGAAGGACCTCTCTGGCAAGTAAACTCTGTAATTTTGTTTGTTGACATATTGCTCGATAACGAATGGCGACTTATCGGAAAGAACCAAATTCGGCAACTCACCACTTTCGTGCAAGCGTAGCAACTCCTTCGCTCTTTCGACTCTAACTTTTTTCTGTTGCGGTGTAAGATCGTGATCTTTTTGGTACTTTAATGGCTTGAGCCAAAGCTCATTTTTCAGTATGTGTTGCGTCCGTTCCAATGATATGTTGAGCTCACGAGCCATTTTTCTTCCACTTCAACGCGGATTTCGCTCAATTCGAACCTTCACTTTCCGAACCATTTCTGCCGATGTTGCTGTTTTTTTATGACCACCTGCATGGCGTTTTGCAACGCTGCCAGTATCACGGTAACGAGCTATGGTTCGAGACACAAATTATTTATTCACGTTGAGGTGCTGGAGGGCTCTAACGATAGCTACTTGTGGTTTTCCAGCCAAATATAAAGCAATCACATTATCGCGTTTGAATTCCATCGCGGATAAAAAATTTTGAACACAACTGAGACGCAAGTCGTTTAAAAGGCTTATAAATAATAAAATTATCTGTCATGTGTCAAAATTTGAGCTCACTGTCATGAACGGTTTGGAAATTATAGCAGTCTGTAGTTGGTTGCAGTTCGAGTCATTCAGGGTGTATGTACATATGTACTTAACAATTTTTTTTACGGCAAACGTTATTGCAAGGGCCTCTCTATATAATAACTTCAGTTGTGAGTGTTGTGGGGTACACTCGCACCGAGAGCTAATTAAACAATTATTTATTTAACAATAAAAGTTTAAAAAGTTTTAAATATGTCGTGCAATTTATGCAGTAATAAAGTCGAACGAACTCAGTTAAAAGTGGTCTGTTGCGACTGTAGTAAAATCCATCACGCGAAATGTGTTAACATATTGCTGGTTGATTTGGAATTCCTAAACAAGAGCAACAAATCTTGGAGATGTGGAAATTGCGTAACCATAAAACGTCGCGATTCGCTATCTGGTGAAGCTTTTGCCAGTGTCAGCAGGGGAAAGGAACAAATTCATCTCCAAAATAATCCAATCGATCTCTCGAAGAATCGGGCATCACACTGATGATGATTTCGTATCAAAAAAAATATAAGGAGTGCGAGCAAAAAATTCAAGTACTGGAATATAAGGTCAATTACATCGAGAACCAGCTGATTGCAATCGACATTGAAGTATATAATATTCCTCAAATCACCAAAGTCTCTACCACCGATTTGGTGCTAAAAATCTTTCGTGATGGAATAAACGTGGATATAACAAAGAACGATATACATAGATCATTGCTATACAAAAAAAATTAAAAAACTACATCAAACTTCAGAGAGCAATGACTCACACACCCGCATCAAAATTCTTCATATACGAGTAAGTTATCAAGTCGACATTGGAAGGAGAAGATAATGAGAGCAAACCGTCGAAATAAAGAACCGTCAACAACGTCTCTACTCAACACAGAGGTGAACTCTCAGAAGATGTATATCAATAAGTGTTTATCTCACCACACACGTCAGCTGTTCAAAACCGCAAAGACAATGAGGATCACAAAAAAAATTAAATACCACCTTGATCAAAATGTTCCCGGGGGACACCACCGTGTGGCGCTCCCATTGTTCCGATTTGAGTTCTGTTTTCTTTTGTTAAGTTGGTAAATCTGTTGTTGACATTCCCTCTAAATCTTAGCGTTATAGCTTGACATTTGCAAAAGTTACGTAGCCAAGAGTACATCTAACTCTGTGTGTGTTGGCGATTTTACAATTTTAGAAATGGATGATTTTGAAACATTTGAACTTGTATTAAATTTTGCGTAAAAACGGATTTAATGTGCGCGAACGTTGGAAATGTTGGAAAAGTGTTTTGGTAACGATTCTCTAAAGAAAACGGTCGTTTACGGTCCTTACGGCATGAGCGGTTCAAAAGTAGTCGTGAGTCAATCGAAGATGATGAACGCAGTGGCAGACCATCGACATCAAAACCGACGAAAACATTGAACAAAGAAATGTTGGTCAATAACCGCAAATTAACCATCAGAGAGATAGCGGAGGACTTGAACATTGCCTATGGATCCGTCAAAGACATTTTGGTTAATGATTTGGATTTCTGTCTTGTAGAAGCAAAGTTGGTGCCAAAAGACTAAATAAATATTATAAAAAGCTTTGTAAAATAGTTACTATTTAAGTTAAAGAAGCATGTAATAATTATTACTTAAACTTATTTGAAAGGGCAAATGGAAATAGCAGGAAAGAATGGAGAGTTATAGATAGTATTCTGGGCAAGTACAAACAATTTGAACAAATAAATGTTTTGGAAGAAAATGGAATTCTAATAACAGGTTCAGAGGCAATCACCAATAAACTTAATGAACATTTTATTGAAATTTCAGAGCTACTAAGACCTTCAATCGAACCCTGCCTTCCCTGTCACTGTTCTTTAAATAGTAATCTTATTACCGACAGAGTTCAAAATAATAGTTTTGTATGTGAGTCCACTGATTCTGTCGAAATCTATAAAGTCATTACGAACTTAAAGAACAAAAATTCTTGCACATGTGAGGGTATCACAAGTATTCTAATAAAAAATATTACTTGGCAAATAATAGATGTGTTGAACTATTTATTTAATTTAAGTATCAATGATGGTTCTTTTCCAAGTCCATTTTTTAAGAAAGGTAACAAAAAAGATGTGTCCAACTACAGACCCAGATCGTTATCACCTACATTTTCTAAAGTATTTGAAAAAATTCTTGAAAAGAGAATGCTACAATTCCTGGAGAAAAATACGTTTTTTTCAAGTAATCAACTTAGTTTTAGACCAGGACCACATTTATTTTTAAATATATATTGACTAGATTTTCAGACAGCAATTCAATGGAATAGCGACTGTATTCGCCGATGATATAACCTTTACATACACGTTCCAAAACCAGATTGATTGCATTACGAAAATTGGAGAAGATCTAGAAAAATTTAGGGTGTGGTTTGCTCATTACAAGTTACTCATTAGCGAAAAAACCAAATTATTAACATTGAAAATATCCGGCAATACTACACCAGAATACAACCTTCGATTTCACTCGCATGAATGTACTAGATTTAGCCTACCGCTCCAAACTTGCGGCATACAAAACTTTTATGAACAAAATACGTGTTCTGAGAAGTGTCTTATAATTGAATCAGTCAAGAATTTTAAATATCTAGGAGTCTTAATAGATCAAAATCTGAACTGGAAGGAGCATTTACAAACAATAAAATCACACATGTACCTGGTGGCTCGTAAACTGTGTCTTATCAAACCATACTGCTCAGATAAAATTTATCACTCTAAATTGCAATATGGCATAGTATGTTGGGGAGGATCATATTTCACAGGATTAGCAAACATACCAATTGCGCGTTCAACATATTTTTCAAAATTCTATACACTTATTGCCCCATGCTATTTCAATAAACTTCCACTTTCCATACGATTAACTAATAACTATAACATCTACATTAAGAAAATAAGAGCTTGGATTTTTGCTATTGATATTGCTAATATTGAACTATTACTACGAATTCTAGCTTAATATCGATGTAAAAAACGGACTAAATGGATTTGTATTCTTCTTTGTATCTCATTACTGTTCATTTCATTCACGGATTCTGTCTGTTCTATTTGTATTTTCCAGAAATGTTAATTAATTCATAAAAAAATAATGAAGTGTCGTCTAACACCAATTTGTGAATTTGTTATCAAATTAAATGACGGCTACTATTTTATTCATTCCATAAAATTACTGCTTTGTATTTATCTATTATGAAATGAATAAAAATATATTTAAAAAAAAAATTGTTTCCTCGGCGGGTGATAGCGTACTACTAGTGAACAAAACTGGCTTTTCTTCGCCATCAACCACATACAGTAGGACTGCGGCAACACCATATGGACTAGCATCGGTAGGTACTTACAGTAAAAGGCTTGCCCTTATCATATAATTCCAGCACATTATTCTTAAGAATAAGTTGCTTGGAGTTATCAAATTCCACTTGACAACTTTCGTCCCAAACAAATTTACTTTGCTTGTTTAAAAGATTATACATACTACTTCAGTTCCCAGAGAGATTGGGTATTAATCATCCATAACAATTTATAAGACCTAAATATGATGACTGAAGACCCTAAAGATTTGTAGGTCGTGGTGATTCGACTTTCTTTCGGTTCGGTCTAACCTTGTGACACACTACTATATATGTCTCATGTTGGCTGAAAAGTATCCGACCGCAACGTAAAGATAGCGGCACTCGTCAATAAAAGCTACTGAATGCTAGTTGTGCATTTTTTGACAGTTACTTACCAAAGTTCCAGTCATTTTGGAAGCGCAGTTTTTAGTTGACAGTCGTTTGAGTGAGTCGATGTGAGTGTTTTTTGTGAAAATGGAAAAAATCTAGTATCGAGCTGTTATTAAATTCTTGTTTTTGGAAGGCTATACGCCTACGCAAATCAAAAATGAGCTGAACTCTGTGTATGGGGACTCTGAACCATCATTTACCACAATGAAATTTTGGGCAGCTCAATTTAAACGTGGCCGTAAGAGCTTGGGAGTTGATTAACGTTCGGGACGTCCAAAAACTGCAACCACTGACGATAATATTGCTAAAGTTCACCAAATGGTGTTAGACGATCGCCGAATTAAAATGAGAGAGATAGAGATTATGAAAATGTACAAAGAACGTGTTTCTTACATATTAAATCAAGATTTAGGCATGAGAAAGCTGTCCGCGCGTTGGGTCCCGCGTTTGCTTACGTTAGACCAAAAACGTAGATGAAACTTGGATACACCATTATACGCTATACTCCCGAAACAGAAATTCAGTCAAAACAGTGAACTGCAAAGGGCGAGCCGGCTCCAAAAAAAGCAAAAACTGTTTTTCCATCTGGGAAAATGATGGCGACTGTTTGTTGGGATAGTAAAGGAGTTATCTTATTCGATTATCTTCAAAAAAGAAAAACCATTACAGGAGCATACTACGCAGCATTACTTGCCAAGCTGAAGGCAGAAATTGTGGAAAAACGGCCACATTTGCAGAAAAAGAATATCCAGTTTCACCAAGACAACGCGCCGTCTCACACCTCAGCGGTTGTCATTTCAAAAATCAATGATTTACGGTTTGAACTGCTTGACCATCCGACTTATGCACCAAATATAGCCCCAAGCGACTTTTTGTTCCCTCATCTAAAAACTGCGTTCGGAGGACAGAGATTTTCGTCAAATGAGGAGGCAATCACCTTCGTGAGCAATTATTTTGCAGAGAAAAACGCCAAGTACTACTCGTATTTGGACGGGTTAGAGAGATGGGGAGCATCGCTGGGAGAAGTGTGTTAAAGTTACAAGGAGACTATGTAGAAAAATAAAAAAAATTGAGAAAAAATGTCTTGTATCATTGTTCGGTCGGAAACTTTTCAGGGAACCCTCGTATTCAACTGAGGATCGCAAAAAAATTGGTTTTGTACCAAATTTTAAATTTATTTCGTCGTTAAAACCCTCAATCACTTAATTTAGGTCATCCGAGACAGCAAACGGAAATTTTTTTATAATGTAACTCATCATATCACTTTCTGTCTTTCCATCATTTACCTTTTGCACATGTAGCACACTCGTTTTAAGATAGTTCTGCCTTCAGCTCGGAAAACCAGTTTTATCAAAATAAGGAAACAAATACCGCGCTATCCACTACAATCTTAATATATGGAAACTTATCTCTAAACTCTGTCGCCATTATCAGTGGCACTCCGATAATTTTTATTTCCACCTTCAGTGAGCCTCTATTCTCCGCATGCAACTTGTTTACCACTCGTACTGATCGCACATTTTGTTGCTCGCCTTTTCTGTTGTCATTCGTTTTCGACCAGCAAACGCTAGTGTGTGGGCCTTTTATTGTATTTGAAGCAGATACAATTTTTCACTTGGCACTCACAATCTTTATGCGGTTTTTCACAGTGTTTGCATTTGTTGTTTAGATTTTGTTTTATTAATTCTGGTCTTTTTGGTTTCCAATGTTTATTTTAATTTTTTATCAAATTAATAGGACTAGACATAAGATGCATCGATATTGGACCCTTTTCGGACATATCAATATTGAGAGCTATTTCGTAACACTTATCAAAAATTCTCTAATCGTCCGAAAATGTTTATCGGTGAGAGCATTTTCAAGGGCTGAATTACGTAGGTTATGTGCATTCTGAACCTTTGGTATCGGTGAAATCAACAAATTTGCAGGTTTCCGCCAAATTTCTTAGCTTGAGGATAAAATCGCTTATTGATTCTCTCTCTTCTTGCCTGGCCTTTTGATACTTAAAACGCTCAGTTGTTTTGTTGTATTTTGACGCATAGTGATATTCCAGTAGATAAATCGGCTCCTTGAATCATTTTGTACTTGGTAGTGCTGGAGCCGAAAGCGATTTAAGAACCTTGTACACCTCGGAGCCCACGAGTGTAATAAAAACAGGTGCTTGTAACTCCTCTAGTTTGCAATAAAGTATTACTGTACTCCATCTTTATTTGCGCGCAAAATCTTCCCCAGGTACAAATTCATTTATATTACCCACGTAACTCATTTTTTCACAGCTTTTCTTTAAAATAGTTTAACACCACGCGGTTTCGATTCTTCAATCATTTATATCTTTTGATGTTAGCACAGATTTTTTTACAACTACGTATAACTAACACGTGTTTAACTTTATCCATTTAGATCCACTTAATCACATATTAATTTATTTTATTTGTGTCGCATGTTTCTTTTAATAGTTATTATAAACAATTATTTATAGGATTTAATAGTTTATTTTAAGTTTAAATAAATTGTTTATAAGTAAAACGTATTGCTACACTTAATGCTGCTCTATTGGCGGCCGGAGAGAGAATGACTGATACGTCTCCAAACAAATGTTTGCAGACTACATAAGTGTTTTATGTCAAGGCTTGTCAATAATACATAACATATAGTTTCAAATTGTCTTTCTGCATGAGCCAGTCAGAATAAATGGTAAAAATACGGGTTTCGCATTGGTGGTCGGAGGCGATATCTCAGCTGACTTGTTGGCATCCTTGCCACTTGGTCTCAGTACAAAATCCTGTCATCAAACAATGTGTAAGAGGGTTATCAGAGTGTTCGTTTGCTTGTTAGCAGCAGGTGGCACGCTTGCGGTTGCACGGCGTTAACTCGTCTGTGGGGTGGGATCTTGTTGCTTTTCTCTGTTTCTAACTGATTTATCGTGGCGAATAAAAAAATAATATAAAAAAGGATTTTAAGCTCAGGACCAAAAGGGCTAAAGGACGGAAAAAGAGTTATATGAGCGTACTGAAACTCAGTTCGGTGTTTTAGATGTAACAACACCAGATAGAACCCACCAACTGCAATTGGCGTAGCCATTGCATCCTTCCTAATCTTCTGTTAGAATAGTCATATTAATTTGATACAAAACCAAAAAGAAAAAAAAATTGTCAAATAATTTGAAAAGAAACGTATCCAAGGATAATTTTATTATAATTCATTATCCAGTCAGTTCAAGTTTGGTGATTAATGATTTACAGATACATGGATGGACAAAAAAGCAAAATTTTATTTAAAATCGATATAATTATGTTTCAATTTTGGACCGTAATTGACAGAACATTTGCTGAGGGTTACGTGACAATAAAAAAAGTCGAAGAAAAGTAAAGATTTGCGGTCACAGTACTTAAAAGATGGTCACAGGGTGTCAGATTTCTCGATTCTTTTTGAGTGCCAATAATTTTAAAAGTACATAACTTAGATTTTTTTTTATAATTCTGTGATAACCGACACCACTTGACCTATCACCCGTTTCCGGCTTGACGTTGATTTTTGGGACACCCCGTATATGTACAATAGTCGGCATAAATATTTTGACGAAACCTTTTTCTGACTATTGAAGCTAGCTTAGCTCAATGCCGTTACATAACGGTGCAAATATGATGCGCTAAACAAAGAATTTATTTTTAGCTCTATGCATGCTAAATTTTATGTTGTCTACCTTTTGCATTCTCTTTCTGCTGATAATAATGACGTGCCGTATATATCTAAGGCAAACAAACTTAACAGACTGGCCTTTGCAAAGGAACAACTGCACAAGCCAAAGGAGTTCTGGAGAAACGTTTTATGGACAGATTAAAGCTCCTTTGAGTATAACTCATCAAAAAACACATTTTTTGTAAGATTGCCAAAGGTAGTAAGGCAAAAGAAACGACCCGTTTGCCAAAAAGTGAGCCATGGTGGAAGCTCTGTCATGTTCTGGGGATATATTGCGTATAATGGGCTGGGTGACTTGGTTCCTGTCACCGGCTCGATGAACCAACATCAATATTTGATCACCCTAAATGAAAATGCCATTACTTCTGCAAATAGACTTATTGGGGAATCATTAATCCTGCAACAGGATAATGCCCCCTGCCACAAAGCCCGGATGATTACCAAATTTTTGAAAGATGTTTGTGTTGAAACTTTGGACTGGCCACCTCGAAGTTCAGATTTAAATATTATAGAAAACGTCTGGTCTCTTTTGAAACTCAAAAGAACAGTTTCGCTAAATAAAACCAGAAGTGAGGTCACTTCTCTTTGGGAATAGATATTTCCAGAGATTCTTAAAAATTTTGTGGATTCAGTACCAAGACGCCTTCAAAAAGTTATTGATGCCAAAGGAGGATATAAATTTCACTAACATCTTCTTAATTTTTTATCTCTTGTTAAGTTTAAAAATTGTTTTTTTAGTATTACATCCTTATCAAAATACTTATGCCAACACATATTACCAATTAATTTACAGTACTGTGCAAAACCTAAGCAGCCATCTGAAGTCAGCACTTCATAGTAAATCTTTTCAACTTTCTACTCCACCAAATAAAAAGAAATGGATATGTAATGATGATTACACATCATTATTGTATTTTGAGATTCACAACTTTTTATAAAAACAATAATACTTCAGATTTAAAAAAAACGCGAAAACCAACAAAGTAGCCAAATTGAGCTGTGCAAAACCTAAGCAACTTTTTTAATATTTTGTGTAATATGCTTTATTTTGAATAACAGAGGCGCAATGACGAGGCATAGAAGTAATTAACTTCGAAATTGTATCCTGGGATACATTTTTCCACTCAACTCAAAGCATTGAATAGGAGAGACCTGTTGGAAAAGTGTTGTCCAGCGACACGGCTTTTAAGGATACCTGACAGGTTTTTGATGGGGTTCAAGTCGGGTGATCTGGCCGACCAATCAAAAAAAATAAGTCATTGAAAAGAAAATGCTTGGTATGTCTACATAGTACTTACGATTTTATATGAAGATCCAGGCATTGAAGTTTGTGCACAAACTACCTCCGCATATATGTAAATTGAATATCCTTTTATACAAATTATGGTCAAGTGTTACTTCTCTGTGGCATTTACAGAATTTGTTTGCTGATAGAAAATCTACCTTGATAAAACTTAAGCTAAATACTCGTACTTTCCTTTTTTTTCTATTTTTTTGGTTTTTTGTTTAGGACTATTTAACTGATAATTTAGCACTAGTATACTTGTTTGTCCTGAAATTTAGTTGTTATATTTTAGGTGTAATTTAAAAAAGACGTAAGGTAACGATAGCTTTTGATGATGTATCAGTGATGTATATAGATAAAGAACTTGATTGATTGAACGATTGATTTAGGTTATGAAAGAATGCTTGATTATAGATTTACAGTTTTCGTTCTTCCTTTGCGATGCACCAATGTTGAGATACATGTAAGGTTAAGTTGGCATATGCACACCCAATGCGAAATTCATTTCTTCTTTTTCCAGAGGAGGAAATATTTTCCAGTTAGCTTTTACAATACTTTGCTTAGTAGAGTGGACCTTAGTGGAACCCTAAACGTTCTCCGCTAAGGCCACTAAAGATTGCTTCTAACGGAAAAGATACGTACATATACATATGCATTTACATATATATTACGTTTCTATTCCATGGGTGGAATCAACTAGTTACTCTTTAGTAAAAATAAAAAAAACGAATAAAAAAAAACAAAGCTCAAGCCAAATCTTTCGATCACACCACACAATTAAAAAACTTGTTTTTCGACAATAATGATAGTGACTTCCGCACTGAATGTCTGAAGTTAGGTGAAAGAAAAAATGAGATATCCCGCTGCCTTACACAATTTGCTGTGTCTCAATAAGTTTAAGCCAGATCCAATCGGTTTACAATTTCAATATACCATTTGGTATAAAGGTCGAGTTCACGCTAAACCATCTGGTTTGTATGTATCGGACCAGCTGTTACCATTTCAAGACTAAAGAAAACGAGATTCAACAAAAATTGAATAGGGATCACCCTAAAAATGTTGAGCGAGGTAAAAGGACACTTAATCGGTAAGGCGGCTCAAGTGGTAGTTATTTGGCATTCACATCGGAAGGTTCGGTATTCGAATCCCAACCGCGCCCGAAAGAAATGTTTTCAGGAAAATAAAAACAAGTGAGATGAGTCGTTGACTAGAAAACAACTGGAAGCCAACTTCCACTAAGAATTAAGTCTCGCCTGAGCTCAAACGCCTTTCTTTCTCTTTGTATCCCATTTTTCAGAAACGTATCACATGCTTAGGCATTATAGGTGTCATTGGCTGAAGTAATTAAAAAAAAAAATTACAGTAATCAAAAACACAACTCGTTTAAGAGATAGAAAAATGCTATAAAATGGGTGATCAGATAGCAATGATAGTTTTTCCAATTGTTATATTTCAGCAGCTGTCAAAGTTATCAATGACATCCAGCTGTCAAAATATTTAGTAAAGTTTGCCGTTTCATTATGCATCGTTTTACGTTTGTGGAAGGCGCGGAAATTATTAAAAAATATTAAATTCCGACACAGTAGTAAATGCGCAACTTGAATTTCGTCGTGAGGTCGATCGTCATCATGGCTTTAGTGTGCAGGCAATTCGTCTCACAGTGAAAAAGTTTGAGCGTGAGTATACTCTCTTGGATCTTAAGCCAGAGATTGGTGTGAAATGAAGAAAACATAGCCGCCGTAGCTGCCACTATCGGAGAAGACCCAGAAATGTCGATTCGGCGCCGATCAAATCTGAAATGGGCATCGGACGACCATAGGCAACGCTGTGAGTTCGCCACTTGGATACTGGAGATCTGAATTTTTGTCAAAAAATCATCGTCTCGGACGAGGTCCATTTTTGGCTAAGCGGTTATGTCAACGAGCAAAACTGCCGTTGTTGGAGCGAACGCAATCCACAAGAGTTCGGCTAAGCATAAATGCATCCACAAAGATTGACTGATTGGTGCGGTTTATGGCATGGCGGCATCATCGGACCTTATTTCTTGCAAAATGAGGAAGGAGGCACCATTACCGTCAATGGACTCAGCTATAATATAGAACGATGTTAACCGACTTTCTGTGGTCAAAGCTCGACAACATCGATATATCCGAGCTGTGGTTCCAGCAAGACGGCGCTACTTCCCATACAAGCGACGCAGCGCTCAACGCAACACGACGAGCGTTCATTAATTGGTCTCCGCCATTATGCGATTTGACACCACTCGATTATTCTCTCTGGGGCTACGTAAAGTCCTTAGTCTGCGCTAACAAGCCAACCACTTTGGACGGGCTCGGGGCCAACATTCGGCACGCTATTGCTGGAATAACGCCTCACATATTGGACCGAGTCATTAAAATTGGACCGACCCCTTGAAGCACTGCCAGAGTAGCCAAGGCCGCTTCAATGTACAGCCAGAATCAATTTGTTGTGGTTGTTTTATTTAAATTTTTCCCCCTATCATTCTTAACTGGTCACCTTTTACAATGTCATCGCATGATGACTAACCAACGACTGATTGAGGGATGGTATCCTCTTCCTTCATGTGGTTCATGAAATGGACATAAGTGAATTCATACCCACTTGAATACTTGAGTAGTGGCAAGGTAGTAGTCTGAATTAATGTTGGCCCTTCGAAATCTTCGACCATCTAAAAAACTGGACTCGCGCCTTGCATTTATCTGGTTGGTGGTAGATTGATCAGGTGATTGTCAGTTCCCCTTATGAAGCGAAACGAATACACATGAATCCGTTGTTGGCGCTGGTGTGGTGTAGACTACATATGACTTTCAGACTGTGTTTATTTCTATCTTTGCGTTAATGTGGCCAAATACTATGTAAATATCATTTTACACATATTTTCTGTGGTTGTACACAGTTAAATGCATATTGGCATGTTAATGTGAATGTTCCAATCCGACAAAGATGTTCTGCTCCTTTCCGAACTCAAAAGGACCGCTTTATAATCATCGTCTAATTGCTATGTGGTCAATGTGGCTCAATGTTAGCTATCTTGTTGATTTTGTGGAATTTCTAGCTTAAACAATGTGCAACCATTTAGACGATCGACTTTCAATCGACAAATTTGACATCGTTGACACTTTGACCTTCAAAATGCGGTCTTCCCGCATTTTTTCTTATTGACCGATTAGGTTGTCAGCGATAAACGCTCTTCCTGATTCGGGTCTTTCTTTATTCATTCTGAAACCTTGTGTCAATATCCGGGCACAAAATTATTTCTACGATATAACAATCTTTCGCGAAACAGCAAGTATCTCCAGCTAGTTGGATCTCTCTCCAGCTACCTCCAATGGATGCGCTTCGCGTTGGTTTAAGTTTCTTGCGCCACCTTAGATGCGGTCCTTGCTGCTGCGCAGATTCTGGGCATTATACTAGAAGGCTCTTTAGGCCTATTTCGCTGTGGAGTCCAATCACTCACTATGGGTATCTCAGACGATAGATCCATAGATGCTTAAATAGATCAATGTCACTGTGCAGCCTGTACAGTCAGTGGTTGAATCTCCTCCTCCATTCCCTATCAATACAAACCGAACTGAAAATAAAAATCAGTATCTTTCTACTAAAATGGCCAAGAGCTTCTTCATCTGCTTTCGGCAGATCTTGATGGAGCACTGATAAATCACCATAATCATCCTGCAAAATCTGATGATAGCGTTTATGGTTCGCCCCTATATACGCTGTCATAAGCGGCTTTGAAATCGACAGATGGGGAGTGTCAGTCTGAAATTCCCAGGTTTTTTCCAAGATCCGCCATAGTGTGAATATTTGAACTTTCCTGGTCTCAGATCTGATTTTGACCAACCAAGCTGTTCATGAAGGTATCCATAGCAGGATTCCATGCTTCGGGCATGCCTTTGAACGTATCTTACAGATGAGCTGGTGCATGTATCAAAACAAGTAATCTCCATCTGCTTTACGAGTAAATAGCTCAGCAGACTATAAGAGTCAGCTTACATATTAGACTTTAGTTTCGACATTGCCTTAACGCGTAGCTGAGACAGATGGGATCTTATTCATTCTGCCTGATAGCGATATTTTGAGCATCATGGCCGTTATACAGCTGCAGAAGTATTTTTTTCATATTGTCAACAATTTTCATCTTTGCTGGCTCCCATGCAGGCATGTTCGTTTTATTTTTTGTTAAAACTTCCGAACGTCATTCCTGCAGTAGCTCCATTTCCTCGATTCTTGGACTCTTTCGTTTCCTTTCCAAGAAGCCTGTTCTCTTCCCTGGCTAAGTTCATCGTCAAACCAAAAGTTTCTTTATAGCAGCGCCTTAAAATTAATAACATTGGAAGCAGTTTCCCTGATGGTTTGTTGACAACATTCGATGGTTTGCATACGACGGCCAGGATTTTGAGATAGCTTGCAGGAAACACGATCTGTTTCGATTGCAACTTTTTAACATCGAACCTTGGTGGTCTTCTTGAAGCCATTTTGTTATTCGTACCTTGGTAATGGTATGAATCGATGCTGGCTCCTCGGAAAGTAAAGACATCCAATATGCTTGAGGAGTGTGTGGGATCAATCACAATGTGATAAATCTAGTTGAGTTCGTCCATAAATGTTAAGAAACGGAACGTGATGGCTACTTAGAGGTTAACCGCCATTATAAATTTTTAAATATTCGGATGTGGTTCCTTTCCCAGCCTGGCGTTCAGATCTCCTGGCACAGTATTGGTTTCATAGCTAGAGCACCGAAAATACGTACGGTCTAGGAGATTTAAATTTGGTATTGTCATCCTTATCGTCTGTAGGTGCGGATGTTTATGTGGCGTTCACTTACAAGCCGAAAGCTTAAGATTTTGTCCGAAGTCGCCTCGAATAGGAAATCCACATTCAAATTACTGTCGTATACCTTCCTTGTGGCACTCGTAAGCGCGCCGATATCTAAGGCAACCATGGAGCTCCCTATAGGCCTGGACTCCGAATATGTCAAAGTAACTTGACGTACGAGTATGTGCACTGACTAGAGCCCTGGATGCCGCTGTTGATAGGTAGGTATTTGGGATTCCTCCGCCGATGTCCTGAGGAGGAAGAAGTGCGCGAGTGTGAGCACTCTTCTTCCCTATCAGAACTTGTATCGTCAGTGACTTCCGGCAGGGCTTGGGTACCCCAATTTCAGTACAACGAATGGCACTAGTTTGGCAAGCTTCAAAACGTGGAGGTGAGAGTCGGAGTCGATGGGCAGAGATTTATGTGTCAAGGTTAATTTTGATTTGGCAAAGCAAGTAGGTTCAATACTTCTACCATGAAAAACTAAGTTTACTCCTCTTAAATTTACCTAAACACGTCGACAACAATTTCGTTGAAGGCATCCGTTTTCAATACAAGTAAGTTGACCCACACATGCGTAATGTTGTAGACATGCTACAAGACTTAGTACTAATCGGCGCGTTGAACTGTTAAGACATTCCATCTATCTGTGCGGTACTAAAATCAGTGTATAAAAGATAAAGGCAAAATTCCTAAGAGGAGCCGGTCACCCAAGTTTGAAGACAATATTTTGTAAAACTCAAAATATGAATTCTCTTGGAGATAACTCCAGAATAAACTTCTATCGCCCTCTACAATGTTTAGACGATTCAGACAATGATAGTGATGATGAAATGATTCAATCAAAAAGGGTTTCCAAAAGAAAAGTTAAAATACCATCCATATGTGTTCTTCGAAAAACCAGTGCTGAAATCCATTCACTCTTTCGCGAAGCAAAAATTATTAACTATTATATTAAAAAAATATCAATAGGGACTAAAATCATTTGTGAAACTATCGACAGTCACAAAGCTGTGTGCTCAGTGTTTAAAACAAAGAATTGGCAATTCTTTTCTCACGACCTTCCATCAGCAAGGTCATTCAAAGTCGTGTTGTATGCCCGTCGAAACATTAAAACATTAAAACATTAACATCACTAGGCTTGAAACTGCAGAACATTAAAACAATTAAAAAGAACTATGGTGGATATAGTGATGTATTCTAATATAATATTTTTGGAGTGTGGTTCAATTAGATTAAATGAACTTAAAAAAAATGTTCGAACAGTTTTAAGAACCCAAGTGAAGTGGGACTTCGCTCGAAGGCAACGCAACAAAATCCCGCAATGCTATAATTGCCAAATTTTTGGTCATGGCGAGAAAAACTGCCATATAAAGACACATTGCGGAATATGCGCTGAAAATCATCATACTGATGAGTGTAAATCCGCAAAGACTAACTGCGCAAACTGCAATAAAACCCACAAATCAAACGATCCAGCATGTGAAAACCGCATATCGTTCAATTATATAAGAGAACGGCTGTCACTCAGAAATAGCACTCATTTGACTAGGAATATTACTCAGAAGAGTCACCAACAGCATCAAGGGTTCGTTTCAAACACCAACGAGTTTCCTGCTCTTACTTCGCTTCGGAAAAGCTCCACCAAACCGGTTGCCCAAACAACAACTCCAACCAACCTTCGCCCTAACGTGTGGATCAATAGGAGCAACAACAATATACCTGTCGCTTCATCAACGCCAACTATTGAGCTTTTCTCAATTGAAGAAATCAACACTCTCACCACTGAAATAATTACTCGACTTGTGAACTGCAACACAAAAGCAGACCAATTCAACACCATCACACAATTAGCGATCAAGTATTTGTACCAACAAGGTAAATAAATATGAATAATGGCCTGAATATTATGTGTTGGAATGCTAGAAGCATTCGCAATAAAGCTTTAGAATTTCTTGCTTTCTTAAGTTCTCATAACATTGACGTAGGTTTAATCACAGAAACATGTCTCGATCAGAATGTAAAAAAATTATCAAACAACGTGTTTGATAATCGTTATTATTTAATTTAAATTCATTTCATTCATTGTAAATCATTCGTTTTCAATCATTTGTTTCATTCATTCCAATTCGTTTATATATTGTGTTAATTGTTTATTATAAAATTATTGTTGCTACATTTGTCGAGTCACTGTTTATTTGTACGAAATTGCTGTTAGTCACTGCACCACAAAATCGGACCTTTTTGAATCTTGCCTACAACCACACAGGCAAAATCGAATGATCGGCCAACGGGATGATCGTACGATTTTTAAAACAACAACGCTGTGCAGATCGGTGGTGCGTAAACAAGTGCACTATGGGAGAAAGCAAACGATGAGGAGTTTGATCAATCACTTGCAATTGATTCGCTGCAGTGACAATATAGTTTGTAGTTAATGATAACAAAGAAATACAAATTATAACGTGGATATTCGTGTATGTGTATTATTTCTAAAATCCATTCATGATCATCGTTCGGTTTATTCTTTCGATAGTCCGCACACACTAATTTCGATCGTCGAAACCAAAACACAGCGAATATAAGTTCTATCGTGTAGATCGAAATGGCAGAAGGGGTGGTGGTGTTGCCATTGTAGTTAAAAGAACATTAAAACGCAAAGTACTTCCAGTTGTCAGCAATAAATTAATAGAGCACATAGGAATCGAAATACCCTTTACCAATGGTCGGTCTTTGAAAATATTTTCCGGGTGGGCGTATTTCACGACAAAAACGTATCGATCTCAATCACGACTTGCGCGAATTAATTCGAATCAACGATATCTTTCTCATAGGAGGAGATCTCAGCTGTAGGCATAGGAATTGGGGTTGCTTACGAGCTAATGCATGGGATAACATCCTTGTTGACTTGCATTCAAGACACCCATTTCATATACTATTTCCTCCACACCCAACCTACATTCCTTCGAACCAACGTGGCAACCCGTCAACTTTAGAACTATTTCTTACAAATATGTCAGAACTTTTTACACAACCTACTGTGATAAATGATCTAAGCTCAGACCATTTACCATTAAAATGTAGTACGGTTTTGTTACCAATTCAGACAAATAATTTATTTTTCAATTACCAGAAAGCTAACTGGAACTTATTTAAAAACAAAATGCGCCTAAAACTAACAAACTGTCAGGAAATCTTGCCTGAAGAAATAAATCCGAACCAAATTGACGAAGGTGTGAGTTATTTCACAGATTCGGTACTGGAGTGTATTAAGCATTCTGTACCTAAAAATGTTAATCGATGGAACAAAACAGATGTCATATTTTAGAAACTATTAAAATCAGGAATTTTGCAAGGTCGAGATGGATAAGAACTAGAGATAACAAATTCTTGATACTAGTCAAAACCTTAACAGCAAGAATTAAAAAACTTATTTTGATTTTTAGAAACCAAAAATGGAATTTTAAACTCCAAGGCTTAGATAAACGGAGCAAACCCTTCTGGAACATCGTGAAGGTTATTAAACAAAAAAATCACACTATCCCTGCTTTGAAAGAGGGCAATTTAGTTTTACTTTCGAATGAAGAAAAAGCTAACGCTCTAGCAAAAGTGTTCTATACGAACCACTCAATTGGTAGAAACATAAACAGCAGTGAATAAAACTTGGTGCAACAGTCCATAGGGCTCATAAACTCACAAGCATTAACGATAGTTGAAGACGAATGCATATCAGCAGAAGATATAGAAACTGTCATAATGAACTTGAAAAACTCCAAGTCTCCTGGTTTAGATGGAATAAAAAATATATTTTTAAAGAATCTCCCAAAACGCGGCATACAATTCTTACAACGCCTCTTTAACGCATGTCTGGTGAGTAGTTATCGTCCCATAGGCTTACTAAGCTCAGTGAGTAAATGTTTCGAAAAAAGTATCAAAACTAAACTAGCAACACATGTAGGTTTGTACAATATACTACCTCCGCAACAATTTGGCTTCAGGCCACACCATTCCACAGTGCATCAAATTCATCGCATCACGAGACATATCAAAGATAATTTAGCTGTAGGGAAAAGTACTGGTATGATTCTTCTGGGCGTAGAAGAAGCGTTCGATACAGTTTGGCATGAGGGTTTGCTCTACAAGCTTCACAACCTTAATTTTCCGCTGTACTTAATAAAAATTATACAGTCCTTTTTGTTTGGCAGGAAATACTTAGTCTATGTAAATAATTACAGTACAGAAAGTCTCTCAATTGATGCGGGGGTACCTCAAGGCTCAGTACTTGCACCAATCCTGTACAACATTTTTACACACGACTTTCCATCTCTGAACACATATGAAGTTGCTATATTTGCGGACGACACTTGCATTTATGCTTCAGATTCATTAGGTTGTAACATAGTAACCAAATTGCAATCTGGAGCAAATGAAGTTGAAACAAATGTCAACAAATGGAAGATTACATTAAATGCTTCAAAGACTTTACACGAAAAAGAAAAGCCTGTTTCTTACCAAGCAACAAAATTATATTAAATAACATTCAAACAGATTGGAAATCAAGTACCAAGTATCTTGGCGTGCACTTAGATAAAACACTTACCTTTAGTCTTCATATACAAGAAACCATTAAAAAGATTAACCTGGCCATAAAAATGTTATACCCATTTATTAATCGAAAATCAAATATGAGTTCTCAAAATAAACTTGTTATTTTCAAAGCAATTTTCCAGCCGATTATGTTTTATGGGTCACCTGTGTGGGGTAAATGTGCAAAAAGCCACATCAGAAAACTGCAAATAGCCCAAAATAAATTACTGAAAATGATTCTTAACCTGCCCTGGGATTTTCCGACCGATGATCTCCATTTAACTTCAAAAATCGAATAAGTTCCTATTAGACTAAATAAATTATTTGAGCGCTATCGCCGGTCTTGCAGCTCAGCTGACAACCACTTGATTTCAAGTCTACTGAACGAATCGTAATATATTTATCATACCTGTCATATATTTAATTAGTTATATATTTATCTGTACAATTATTGATTTGCGTATATATTTGTTCTATTTATTATTGATTTATTTATATATTTATACATACATATTTATTTATTTACTTATTTATTCATCTTGTTATTTAATTATTTATTTATTCTCGTTCATAATTATTTAATTTATTTGTTTACTTATTCATCTATTTATTTATTTATCCATCTATATTTTGTATATTTATCCTTAGAAGTATTTTAATTGTAATTGATAAATAACTCATTTTTGAATAATTATTTCTTTGTAAAGTCCAATTTGTGAAGAGATTTTTCATCAGCTTTTCCTCTGAATATTAATCAAAGAAATATATATATTGTCGGTAGTAAGGTTACAATAACCAAATCTCTGTTAATTGTGGAATAGTCGTTTTTAAGAAATATGTAATTTATGCTGCAAAAATAAAATGAATGAATGAATGAATGAATGAATGAATGAATGATACAAGACTTTAAGACTTAACAATAATGTCTAATAAGGTCATCTATCAGCAGCATGGTGGTTGTCATACAAATACAACCTCTTTTAACATGCTAAAATCGTCGTCTAATCCCTTTGGTGTTAAGTTGATTAACTGCTTAAAAATTAACTCTGGCAATAGATTTCTCTTTGTATCCGTGCCACATAAATTTATCTGAGCTCTTCGAATTCATTCTCCACACTTAATTAGACGTCTTCAAGAGACAAATGATGATTTAATTTTAAGCAGAGGGGCGGGATAACTGTAAACCGATTTCTTTTAAATCTCATCAGCAACAGAGGATATTAAGAAGGGTCCAATGATGGTGATAAGAAAGGTAATACAACAAAAGCTCGTCAAATGTCAATTCCTGTCACGAATACTTAATTAAAGCATAATTACTCATTCTGTTCGATGGCATTATTTAATTCCCCTGCGGGTAGATGGACAAAGCGAGATGACTAACCCTGTTCTTAGAATACATTTTTCCTCTTTTTTTATTACTTTTGTATACAAGTTTGTTCACTTGAAGAAGAGAAATCCGCTGAGGTAATAGTAGCACCATCCCGTGAACCCAACACAATGACATGACGTTTTGAATACTCTCGCCAGAATGTAATTTTCTTAATTATGAATGTAATTGGAGGCAAACCTTTGAAGGCAAGTTGAGTAAGTTGGTATCCTCTGGGAAAGAGGAATTGGTCAAGTAATTGGCACAAAGGAAAGGAATGAAAGGAAAATGAAGGAAAGGTCTTTGACGTAGTTAGCCTTTCGGTAAATGGATTCAATTGCAATAACTTCAGTTGATTGCAATACACAGATTTCTACTTCTATTCACAAATCACAGCATCCGAATGTTTGTGCTGAAATCGGATTCTGGACGATGGGACAGAATAATTGGGTGAAATCTTTGCATTCGGTTGGATTTCCGATAGTCAGTCAAGTGTATTCTCCTCTGGACATCACTCGCGGTTCCCTTGAATAATTTGGCAGAAAGTTCTTCTGCTACAGCAGTCCTTCTGGTCTCTAGTTTAGGCATAGCTGTCAAAAACACTACCAAGTCTGTTTAGCTCTCATAGTCTATGTCGAATGGAGTAAAATACGAGAGATACCGATATACATTGGTTTTAAATCTTTCCGGGCTATAATGACTATTAAATGTAAAGCAGGAATCATCACGACTGTGTTTGAGAGTGTTAAGTGACTGCGTTTTACAAACATCATCTATGAATTTAATCGTACGATTTTGAATTCTATCTACCAAGTGCCGATTGGTCTTAGGCGCAGCTTACCAGGTGTGGACATTGTACTGAGTACACGTACAATTTATGCGACGAGACATTGAATATGTGGTCACTCTGAAGTAAGATACCACTGACTCACACCCGAAAATGGACAAATTTAATGTTAAAACTAGCATTAATGACAGCAGACATCATTCTGTTTTTGATGCATTAAAATTATGCTGATAATACAAATCCGACTAAAAGTGGTATAAAAGAGATCATTAATAAAGGCGAACCCAATATAAAGGGAGACGAAAACGGCTATACTGAATTGGGAAAACGAAATAAGGTGGCCATAATAAGTATTCGGTGGTGACGAGGATAATCGGTAGTCTTTAATAAACAGCCAATCGTTTATTAATTTTAAAAATTAAATGTTGGACACTTATTAATTCACATCTCTGGTATTCGATTACCATGAAAGTTCAGATTTATCGTGGCGACATAACATTAATATGGGACGTACATATGCAGAAATAATTCGTATTTTTCAAGAGATTTTTCAATAAGTGCAACAGTAGTCCAGATCTAGGTAAAATCTACAATATGAATGTGGAATTAAGAGTGAACAAGCAGAAAATCGTAAAGTGGATCCACCAGTGAAAGAGCTAACAGTCGATGTCACAGTTGTCTGTTGATACATAGATGAACCCGTCACTAGACTTTGAACCACCCAATTACGACCATAATTCAAAGGCTCACTATTATCGACATCAATGGACTCGCTGGTAGTGTCTCCACTGATACCATATAACTGAAGGAAAGGTTCTTGCAGTCTCTTGCTATTACAGCCATTCAACGTTCCTCACAGTACTACTTGGGCGTTCTGGCGTTCAAGATATTTGCATGCACAACTTGACTACAAATAGGCTGCTGCAGCTGAGTCATCTCTTGCAATGTGGTCGTTTTGGTTGACGATTTTTTCGGCGGAAGACTACCTGCCTCCTTTGATGAAGTTGAGCTGTAAGAAATGTACACTAGCTCTAGTTACAGCTCAGTCGACTAGCCTGAGTCTGTTTTCCGTGCTGGTGTCATGTAGGCTGTGTTTTGTTTTACTCATACTTTACAGCCAAAATAGCTTCCATATCCTCACTTAAAATTACCAAGAGGGCTAAACTTTAAGACTTCATACTTAAGCCTTCCTCTGATGAAAAACTCTCTTCCAAATATACTTTTTTTGCTCACTTTAACAAAGAGTGTGCAGAAAAATTGACGTACTAAGGCAAAGTGATGATACACTTATTGACGTGTCTCTTTGTTTGTTTCTTATTTTGTCAAATAAAATAGACATATTTCCACAATAACGCATTTGGTCTACTGAATAAGGGTATCAACACGTACATCAACACCTTCTTCAATAACTCCAATAGTTCAATTTACAATCACAAAGAAATATTTTTTTTTTAGTCAAAGCCAAGGAAATTGATCTAGGAGGCAATGACATTTCAAGACGAATATACTCATAATATTCAATTTCCAGTCGAACTGCGCTGCACAGCACGGAAAATGGATGGAAAACTTTACAGATTTATCTCAAGTCCTGTAATTACTTCTCTGTGAGTACGTATGAATTCTCAACAACGTCAATGCCAATCAGGAAACTGATTTGCAAAGTGGGTGCAACTTGCTCCATAGTGCTTTCTTGCAGTGTCAGAGTTTTCAATAGGTATTTAATGTCAAACAAGCTGTCGCATTGAGTTGCCAAGCTTCATTTATTTTCAGTGCAGTTTGCCATTTCATCACAGAATGACTGATGTCACGCCAAATCGTTGAAATTTATTTCTAAAATCGCAACTCTGTCCGCGAAATTTACGCTAGACATCATCGGACATCTGAACGTGCTAATTATCGAATTATTGAAAAACTTCGCACAGAATTTACGCTATTAGATACTTACACATCAACGAGAATGAGAACAGTGCATCCAGAAGGAAATATCGCGGCTGTTCAAGCCAGTGTTGAAGAGGAGCCGAATTTAGCGATTTGTCGTAGTTCGCAGCAATTTGTTGTTGTTGTTTTTTTTCTTTTTTATGTTTTTTATTTATTCCTTATCCAGAAATTTGCTATTGTGAAAAGAATAAATCGCCATCATTCTGTAGAACTTAAGTTGCTAGAGGTGAATGATCCTGTACTACTGAGTTATTAAAATTAATTGTATAGATGACTTAAGAAATCTTTAATTAAATGCATTTTGCTAACTTAAACAATCTTGATCCTGAAATTAATATTGTTTCGTCTTGTAGCTTTGATAAAGGTATTTTGCAAAGTATCTTTCAAAATAAGCATGAATTCTCAGATAGCTTTTTTATAGTTCACTAAAATATTCGCGCTAATTTTGATTTATTGGTATTGCATATTGAGGCGTGTTCAAATAAGCCTGATTTTATTTTTGTTTCCGAAATTTAGATTTTCGATAGTGAAAAAGATGACTATAAAATTCCGGGTTATGCCTTTTTTGCTACATGCAACAATTCTTAATTCTTACACCGACACCACGTGTTTTTATTAAAAATATATACAATAATTCAGAAGTTTCTAACTTTAATCTGCAATCTGCGGATATTATAAAAATTAATTTTTATTTAAAAGATGAAAAATCTGTCTTTGTTGGTGCCTATAGGATGCATGATAGTAATAGAGATGTTTTCCTCGATGAACTTAATGAATTACTCGCGAATGAAAAATCCAAAAACTTAATTTTCCTGGGTGATATTAACATTGATCTCCTCTCTAAGACTAATTTTGTGAATAGTTACCTAATGTGACTGGCTGCTAATAGTTTGGATTGTTGCATTAATAAGCCAGCGCACATATGTGGTACCTCTAGTACATGCATTGACCATATCTTTTCTAGAAGTGGTAGATCTCGTAGTTGTGGTCTTGTGAGCTCTTTAGCTGATTTCGGTATCACCGATCATTGCATGATAAGTCTTCACTATTTAGAAATTATTAATGAAAGCAATTAATCAATTACAACCAAACCTTTTAAAAAAATTGATTTTGATAGGCTTAACTTCCTTCTTCGCTTTGAATTTTGGCCTGATGTCTATAAAGAAAATTGTCCTTCTATAGCTTTTGATAACTTTTTACACAAATTAGAGATTTTGCTTGACTGTTGTACTCTTAATTTAAATACTTCGGATCACAAATCTAAACGTTTAAAAGAATGGATATCTGGACCTTTGCTAAGAAAAATAAATTGGGACTTAAATGTAAGAAATACCCTTTCAATAGTGCATTCAAAACTTCTTTCAAAAGAGATCTCAGTTGAGGTAAAGATATCTAAGAAAAATTATTATTTGTCTGAACTCGAAAAAAAACCAAGAAAATTTAAAAGGGGAATGGAGCGTAGTTAAGAAAATTTTAAATCGCAAAGTCCGTGAAGACAAACCATTAATTGTGATAGTGGATGATTTGACAGTTTCGGATCCGACTGAAGTTGTTAATCACTTCAATGAGTTTTTTTTTTGCTAACAAAAAACAGTCCTACTATTGCTGACGAGGGACTAGTAAGTGATACCTTTTTTAGTGAAAACTGTTGTTTTGATAACATTTCTTCAAGTGAATTATATAAAATTATTAATTCATTAAAAGACTCCAACACTGTTATAGCGGATGGTTGCTCTAATGTTATTCGAAAAAGGATAGCATTTAATTTTGTGGATGTGCTAGCTCACATTTTTAATAAAAGCGTTTTTAGAGGTGTTTTTCCTGATGCATTGTTGTTGTCTTAATCACTACAGACCGATATCTCTTTTGCCCGTTTGCTCCAAGATATTTGAAAAAGCAATGAAAGACGCACTTTTAAAGTTATGTAGAGAGGTCTATGATGGTATCAACCAAAGTTTCTTCAATGCTGCGCTTTTTGTTGATCTAACTAAAGCGTTTGATCTAGTAGATTCTGACATTCTATTGAGTAAGCTTTATAGAGTAGCATTTCGTGGTTTTTTGTATTATTGGTTTGCTTCTTATTTGTCTGATAGAAAACAGCATGTTAAAATTAAACGAAAATAGAGTGTGCTACGTAACTTAAAGGTAGGTGTACCACAAGGGTCAGTCCTTGGACCGTTACTTTTTTTAATTTTTGTTAACTCCATCTTTTTCCATAAATTTAAAGGTTACTCGACAGCTTTTGCTGACGACATAGCCTTTTCCTACGCAAGTAAATCTCCACCTAACTTAATAGTTGACATTAACTTTGACTTGGATCTTTTGAGACGCTGGTTTGCTCAGCATCGTTTGATTTGAGACTAAAGTGATGTATTTTTTTTATCACGCTTCTGACTGTCTTAAGTTTAAACTCAAAACTAACTCTGCATCATGCACCAGTACATTTAATTCTAGTGAAACTTACTCCAATCATTGTTTTAAAATAGATTTTGGTCAATCCTTTAAGTATTTTGTAGTGATCTTGGATAGCAAATTAAACTGGTTCGACCATACTAACTCTCTAAAAAAAATATTTGCTATGTTGCTCCAGACAATTTTACAATCTCAGTTCATATTATTCAAAAAAATTACTGATTATGATCTATTATGGTATTGTGCATTCTAAGATTCAGTATGGTATCACTTGTTGGGGTGGAACTCATGCTAACAAACTTTACCCTCTGCTCTTGGCTCTTAAACATGTTATACATATTATATGTAAGAAAAATCGATTCCATAACAGCTTTATTTTATTTCAAGAACTGAAAATTCTTCCCTTAAGGCATCTCTACTACTATAAAGTGCTAAAACTTTTTTTTATTAGAAGTGGCTATATTTCAGTTAGAAGAAATTCTATTCATAACTTGCGAATCCATTCAAATAACTCTGTTGTTGTACCATCGCACAATAAAATGGATTTTAAAAAGTTTTTCTCAGACAATCTTTAACAAGCTACCCGACTTCATCAGACGTATACGCAATTTGTTACCTTTCCTAACTAAAGTAAAAACATGGCTCATTGAATTTAACCACCAACAGATTGAACGACTCTTAAACATCTATATTTAAAATAAAAACCATCCTTTTTTCTTTTTCCCCCACGTTCATTTTAGAATTATATATTTGATTTTGAATTTTTGATGGGACACTCGCTACTAGCTGTAGTTCTAAACTTAGCTATATAGTATTGGGTCTATAACTTAGTACGTGCGGTTTGCTAAGAGATGGCGTAACTTGTATTATTCCATTGTTATTATTCCATTGGAACATGCGTTGAAAAGCAGTAAACAACAATAATTTTTTTTCACTCAAATATGTCGAACTTTGTGCCTGAAAAAGTGTTTTTGCGGGGAGTTCTTCTTCATTACTTTAATGTGAAAAAAACTTCAGTCGAAAGTCATCGTATTTTGGTGGAAGTTTGTGGTGATCATGCGCTAGCTGAGCGAACGTGCCAAAAGTGGAAGCATTACTCTATGAAGATTATTGCCAAACACAAGAAGAGCTCGCAGAGTCTTTGGGTGTCACTCAAGCAGCCATTTCGAAACGTTTAAAAGCAGCTGGATATATTCAAAAGCAAGGAAATTCGGTTCCACATGAACTCAAGCCGAGAGACGTCGAAAGGCGGTTTTGCATGTCCGAAATGCTGCTGGAACGCCACAAAAGGAAGTCATTTTTGCATCGGATTGTTACTGATAATGAAAAATTGAACAACCGCAAGCGCAAAAAATCATATGCGAAACCCGGCCAACCAGCCAAATCAACGGCAAAGCCGAATATCCATGGCGCGAAGGTAATGCTCTGTATTTGGTGGGATTAGATGGGTGTGCTGTATTATGAGCTGCTAAAACCGGGTGAAACCATCAATGGACAACGCTACCGAACACAATTAATCCGTTTGAAGAGAGCAGTGGCCGAAAAACGCCCGGAATATGCGACCAGACACGAGGCAATAATTTTCCATCATGACAACGCTCGGCCCCAAGTTGCTATTCCGGTTAAGAACTATTTGGAAAACAGTGGATGGGAAGTCTTACCCCACCCGCCTTATAGCCCAGACCTTGCCCCTTCTGACTACCATTTGTTCCGGTCGATGCAGAACGCCCTCACTGAAATACGGTTCACATCAGAGCAGAATATCAAAAATTGGCTTGATTCATTCTTGGCTGCCAAGCCGGCCCAGTTCTTTTGGGATGGGATCCACAAATTGCCAGAAAGATGGGAAAAAGTGGCAATACTTTGAATAATACTATTGTACATGTTTTTCTTAAATAAATGTTCAAATTTGGAAAAAAAAAACGCATTAATTAAGTTATATACCAATACATAGACTGTTCCTTTTATTTATATTTCTGGGTATTCTTTTGAATGTATGGCTTTGTTTTTTGAAATTTACTATTTTTTGAAGTTATGTAATCCATACTCCTACATATTGCACCTAGAATACTGAATAAATAAATACAATACAAATACAAATACAATACTAATTTTGAGTTAGTTTAAAAATATTATGCGGGGGTACATAAAATATTACAATAGAAATGAAGTAAATTGAACTATTTTCGGCTATATTTAATTGATAGCGATTTGACTGCAGAACCTAAACCCTAAACCCACTTTGCTTAGAAACACCGTGGGTGATGTTTATATTCTAATTTCACGTGGCAATTTATTAAATAGTTTGGGTGCTATCGCTGTAAAGAACTTTGCAAAGTGAGTTTTATGTGAAACTGGAGCGTTAACAAGGCCTATGTTGTTAAATTTCAAATTATAAGGATTTGATGACCTAAGAATAATGCTGAATTTTAATAAATTCAAAGATATAAACATGATTTAATGGCAACATGCAAAGGTAATGAAAAATTGGCAAATTATAGTAAGTGTTGGAAATCCGTATCCGAAGACTGGCATTCGTGATATCCTTAGACTCCAAAAGATGAAGAAGCTCTGAAATTGGAAAGGAATAAAAGAAAACGGTGTTCTCTGTTACAAGACTGTGCACCTTTGTGCTACGTGAAAGCTGACCATTTGCTTGATTTGTTCAAATCAAGTGTGCCTCTCATGCTTATAAAGCAGCTCACATTGACCAATTCCAAAATTTTTCGAAGAGAATATTTTCAGTTTTTGTTAACATATTTTTCAAGAATAAGTTTTTAAATTGAAAAAAAAAAGTTTTTTTTTTGATTTAGTTTCTTTTATGTTTTATATATGTATATTTTTTATATTAGATGTTTTATGATAAGCATAAAAATGAATGTTCATGCCGCTACAACAGATGGGTCCACGACTATAGAAGCGTACACTATTGTCACGACATCAGTTAAGGGTTAAAGTCTGATCAGTTCTGTGTTCATGAATGTTATGTTACAATATTAAGCATCCATAGCGATTAAAAATGTCTTCCCACCAAAGAAAAATAAGTCTAAATGAACACGGCGCGCTGGTGCAAATTTCATTTCAACTATTTCATGTAGAACGTGGTGAATAAAACAATTTGTTTATTGCGATCATATAGTTGCAAAATGTTATCATTCAAAAGAATAGTTTTATTCTTCTCAAAAGCTTTCTGGCAATCATATGTCCATACAAACTGTACATCTTTTCTTAATAAATTGCATAATGGCTGAATATGTGATGCGAGGTTTGGAAGAAATTTACTAGTATAACTAAGAAGGCCTAAAAAAGATTGCAATTGTTGTAAATTTTTTGGTGATAGGGCTTAAACAATCGCTTTCACTTTCTTTTGGTTAGGACTGATTCCTTTAGCAAACAGTGTATGACCTAGATAATCTACAGATTCACAAATAAATTTATACTTTTCAACATTTATATGAACGTCGTGGTTTTCTAATCGACCTAAAACTTCAAAAAGATTGCGTTCGCAATCAGCTCCCACTAAAATGTCGTCCAAATAACCACAAACATTTTTTAACCCTTGAAGAATCCTATCCATATTGCAGGCGCGCTGCTTATTCCGAAAACAAGGCGAATAAAGGCAAAGAGGCCTTTAAATGTATTAATTACTAAGAGCTTCTTCGATTTGTCTATTACAGAAAGTTGCGGATAAGCAGATAATGTAATGGGTAATATAATGTTTCAATACACCTTTGTCACGTCAATGTCAATGTCACTTTGCAGTCAACACTAATTCTTATATTACCGTCCTTTTTTGGCACTATTACTATAGGGCTGGCCCATTGGCTAAATTCAACAAGAAATAAAATCCGCTCGTTAACTAGCCTACTCAACTTAATTTCTACTTTTTCGCGGATTTTATACGGTACCTGTTAAACGGCATGAACAATTGGCGTTTGGTCACCACTATCGGATGGATTAGTTCTGGTTCTATTATCTTCGAAAAACTAGACTTAATTTTACTTAAAAATTGTGCTTGGTTACTTCATTGCATACACTTGATTGGTGAAACTGTTCTATCCAACTCGGGTACATATTGTCAATCCATGTACGCCCCATCAATCCTTTTTGTGACGCACCTCCAACAGTAACAACAATTGGTAACTTTCACTCATCTCCTCCACAAGCTCACTTCCACCTCGAAATGATTATACCAAGCTCACGTAACCTAGAACCAGTCACTGAACAAAGATTAACATGTTTTTTCTGATTTACAATTTTCGAACTTTACTAGATATTCTTTTTCCCTTATAATAGTCGTTGATGCTCCCATGTTAACCACTATAGAAAGCAGCTGTCCATTTGCTCTTACTAGAATCTCTTCGGATTTATTGCAAATATTCGCGCTGTTCATTATCGCTTGATAGTTACTATACGTGCCCCTTGTTACACGCAAACACCGACTCATTTGCTGGACACTGGAACTCTTTATGGAAACTGCTCACAAAACGACAACAAATTTGCTTGCTGTTATCGCTCGTACATAAGGTAGGTAAAAGTGGCTATTGGAGACACCAACCAATCAATGGGCTTGTTGGCCCATTGTGATGCTACATGGATCTATGATCCTCTTACTAATGGAAGCAGTTTGAGCTTACGCTGAAGCGTAGGAGACTGTTAACGTCTATATTATTTAGATCGCTTAAGTCATTATAGAAGAAAGCTCCTAAGTGAAGTTTTCTTCTCTGGGAGAGAGCTGGACATGTGCAGAGAAGGTGGGGGATTGTCTCCTCCTCTTCCTCCTCGTCCATGCAGCTTCTACAGAACTCATTTGTAAAGGCGGCAAGCTGTCTTGCGTGCTTGCCTATGAGGCACCCTTTTCCGGTAGAATTGGTAGCGTGGTTACAATTTTGGCAAGTTCATCGGCCCTACAGCCCCCTGGAATATTTCTGTGGCCCGGCACCCAGCAAAGGTGAAGGTTGAACTGCTCTGCCATCTCGATAAGATATGATCGGCATCCAAGGGAGGTTTTTGAATTTAGTGAGACTGACTCCATAGTTGACTTGATAGCTGCCTGACTATTCGAAAAGAAGCGGATATCCTTTGCAGATATCACTTTTTTCATCCGCCTGGAACACGTTGCAGTGATTTGGAACACGGAAGGAGAGGCTTAGATTCAGCTTATCTGATCAAACACCCTCACCAACCCCGCTATCGGCTTTAGATCCATCTGTGTAGAAAAGGATTGACTTGTCCTCCATGAAAGAATCTTCCTCCCTATGGCTTTCTTGCAAGAGAATAAAGTTACAGTAGCTTTATTGACTCTTTCTTGAATGTTAGGCTTCCTGTCAAAAATGAGACCCAAATATTTTGCAGTATCGGAAAAGGCTAAACTAGTATGGTTTATTGAGAGAGGGTCTATAATTGGAATTTTGTATTTCATGGACAAGAGGACAAGATCAGTTTTATGGGGGTTTACTCCCAATCCACAGCGATCTGTCCAACGGATTAATCTGTTGAGATTTAGTTGAAGGAGTTAGCTGAGACGGCTATAGTACCGTCATCCACATAGGCAATCACCCTGCTACCATCCGCTTCCAGATATATCAGCAGGTCATTGACCTCTAAGTTCCAGAGAAGAGGGGAGAGGACACCGTCTTACAGCGTACTTCTGCCGATACCTCTTTTAGCAGAAGCCCCACCCAGTTTGGAGTTGATTATTCTGCTGTTTAGCATAAGACTGATCAACTCCCGAAGTGAGTCGTCTGCCTGCAGAGTTGACACCGCAGTCGTGATTGCGGATGTGTTGACTTTGTTAAAGGCAGGCTCTATGTCCAGGTAAGCAACCATTGTACACTCTCTATATTGTAGGGATCGTTCGATGTGGCTAGTCAGTGAATGCAGAGCCATTTCCACTGACTTTCCTTTATAGTAGGCATGTTGAGCCGTTGACAAAGTCTTGGACCAATTTCAGCTCGTATATGGATAGCAATCAGTCGTTCTAAAGTTTTAAGAAGAAAAGCTGATAGACTTATAGGTCTGAGGTCCCTTGGGGCGACATGAGAACATTTTCCGGATTTGGGAATGAAAACTACATTGACTTCTCTCCATGACAGAGGAATGTGGATCAGTTCTATACAGCTCCTCATAATATAAACTGCTGAAACTTTTGTTTGGTGAAATTGTAGCCGCTGTACCTGGTGTCTCGTTATGACGAATACTTGAACCATTTTTTTGTGGAAATGTTTTTCTTTGTTGATTATATATGATATTATGTGACATCGGTTGGATGGCTCATGATGCATTAATCTTGTCACTTTTTACTCCGACAATGAACCGGCCCGCCAGAGCTTCATTTAGAATAAGATATTTGTAGTTTGCTAACCTGTCATCTTTGACATCTTCTAAAAAAATCTGCAAAACGGTACGTTTGAGCTGCAGATTTTAGGTGATCTCGCAGAAATTTAAAGAGTTCTTTACACGATTTTTCACATGACATTTTAGGAATAGTTAATGACATCAGTATTTCATATACGAGGGTTTCTGAAAAGTTTCCGACCGAACAATGATGCAAGACATTTTTTCTCAAAAATTTTTTTTATTTTTCTCCTTTTATCTCTACACACTTCTCCCAGCGATGATCCCATCTTTCTAACCCGTCCAAATAGTACTTGGCGTTTTTCTCTGCAAAATAATAGTTCACGAAGGTGATTGCCTCCTCATTTGACGAAAATCTCTGTCCTCAGGGCGCAGTTTTTAAGCTTTAGCTTAAAATCTCCCGAAGCATTGCCCCCAAGAAGTAGCGTCACAATATATTTCGCAACTTTTTGTCCAGGTGCCGTTTTCTCCTCAATAGATATATGTAAATGTTTTTGATGGCAATTTCCAGAACAGCCCGGTTTCGTCAATGTTAAAGACTTGCTGAGAAATGTATCCTCCATCCGTAATAATTTGTTTTAGTTTCCCAAGAAATTTTTTGGCTGCTTCAAAATCTGCACTTGCAGATTCACCGGTAACTTTAATATTGTTAAGCTGTTATTCTTTTTGAATTTTTTTAGCCATCCGAAACTAGCGTTAAAACTGACATTCTTATCCTCTTCAACTGTCATTGACTTTAGGTCTTTAAATAAAATCATTGCCTTTTCATTTAAGTCACTTATCCAAGTACTTAACGCCGTTTCCATTTTTTTCTAATGTAAGTGGCCTGGCCATCGTTAACATTTTGATGGATCTAGTCGTTCCCGCGGAAGCACTTGTGCGAATGTCACCAGCGTTTTTAAGGATTATTCTCACTGTTGTTGGCGGTAGT
This sequence comes from Volucella zonaria, assembly GCA_963966105.1. Lineage (NCBI taxonomy): Eukaryota > Metazoa > Arthropoda > Insecta > Diptera > Syrphidae > Volucella > Volucella zonaria. Next base: position 203,985,342 of record OZ014530.1, read on the forward strand.
CCCATTGAGCTGGTTATATTAAATGTCTTATCCATGTCATAACATCCATTTTCACTTTTAATATGGCATTCCTCATTTTTTTTATACAAGCACTTTCAGCGTTGTTATTCTTCCGTTTTGCTCTCATTTTTCAATGAATAAAATGTTGATTAGATATCAGAAATAATGTCTATAGTGAGGGCTAATTTACCTAACAAAATTAAAGATAAATGTCTCAACCAGAAAAACAAATAAAATACCACATACAATGTCAAATTTTAATTTGTGTGAATCCACAAATCCTTGAAAAATATCGCTCTTCAACTGTCAAAAAAAAAACAAACCATGGGAATCCGCGATTAAGTTTCATTTAAACTGCCAATTTTCAAATTTAAACTGCTTAAATGAAGAAATTTCAAATCTAAACGGCTAAGAAAATCCCCGAATATGACAACGTAAATCGAGAGATAGGAGCGTTAAACGAGGCAAAGTTCATAACTTTACACAACGTAAATCGAAAATCGAGACGACGTAAGGACTGAAACGAATAAAATCTGCAAATTTTAATACGGGCTATACTTCCAATGCGTAAGAATTGCAATCCCATTTTGTACCCAAATTAGCCTGTATATTCTCTAGTTTCAGTTTGTTATTGATTTTAGTTCGGTGCGGTTTAAAATATTTATAAAATATGAGTCAAGAGGAACGCCGTAAAAAGATCATCGACAAATGGCTCGAAAATATTTCGCGTCCAAACCATTTCATCGCAAAAAATTTAAACATAGCACGCATCACAGTGGATTCTGTTATTAAACGATATTTGGAGACGTTGACAGTTTAGTGAAAACAGAAAAGTGCAGCTAAAAGTGGAGCACATGAAACAAATTTGGACAGGAAAATAGTGGGTACCATCGCAAAAAACCGGACTATTTCATCCAGAGATGTTACTCGGAAATGTAATATCAACCAAACAATGGTACAAGTAACGGTCTAAAAACAGGAAAAAAACAAAAAAATACCAAAAGTTACTGAAAAGCAAAAAAAATCATAAAATCACAAGCCCGAAAGCTATACGAGTTGATCGGCAACAAGACAGCGTGCTTGGTTTTGGATGACGAAACTTATGTCAAAGCCGACTTTACTACTCTTGTAGGTGCGCAGTTTTACAACTCGTTTGAAGCTGAGATTCTTCCGCAATCAACAACATCGATTGGGATGGAAAAATTCGGGTCAAAATATCTCGTTTGGCAGGTCATTTGCCAATGTGGACATAGAAGCTCATCGTTTATTACAACGAGAACAATTAACGGAGAAGTGTATATTAACGAGTGCCTGAAAACACCGTTGATTCCTTTCTTAAACAAACACGAGGAGTCAATATTATTTTGGCCAGATTTAGCTTCAGCTCACTATGCTCATGCGACGTTGAGCTTTCTTGTTCCTAAAAATGTCGACTTTGTCCCAAAAGACATGAGTCCACCCAATGTTCCACAGTGCCGTCCCATTGAAAGGTATTGGGCTTTGGTCAAAGCTAAATTGAGAAAAAGTGAGCAGTGTGCAAAGGACGGAAAAGATTTTAGTGCTAAATAGAAAAGAGCGTCCAAAAAGATCACGGATGTAACTGTCACCAACCTTATGAAGGACATTCGAACGAAGTTGAGGAAAGAATAGGAACCCAATAATTTTTTTTATTTTTTGTAATTGTGAATGGATTTAATAAAAATAGAGTTTTAAAGCAAATAAAAAAAATTTACATGAATTATGAAAATATTGTTTTTTTACTTTGAAGTTTCCAAATTTTATTCGTTTCAGTCCTTAAGCCGAGGCAACGTAAATCGAGGAATTACGTACTCGATGTCGTCCACTGGTATTGACGATGTGCTTCTAGTGAGAGCGAATAATCATGGATTAATGAGGATAATTATAATCGCTGAATTGCTGGCTATTTCGCCTATGCTAAAGAGACATTTAAAAATGTGTCTCTTTTTTGGATGTTGATGGTACGAGTAGATGATGATTTTCGTGGGGCGAGATGAAGCAACCAGGTTCGTTGATCGGTGATCGCTTTAATTTGACAAAATTAGGCACGAGATTAGGGACCAAGGTGCGCTATTTTATTAACTCAAATCTGATGAACTAATGATTTGTGCGATGCGTAGGATATAACATATTATGTAGAATTGAAGAATTGGAACTTGCACTTTTGGTTGATGGGTTTCGATGCAATTGGACTAAAATGTGCCGATGTTTTCGAGTAGACCCTGGGATAGGCGCTTATTAGGAAATTTTCCTCGTGAAGGAATTAGATTAGATAGAGAAAAAAGACAGAGTTGAGATTTCAGATTTTTATTAGACCTAATAGAGCTCGACGTGTTACCTCGTGGAGGGTGTCAGATAGAAGGGAACAATTTCGGTTAGTGGAAATAGGAAATAGATAGGCTGATAGTCGGCTTTGAATTGTAATAAGCAGCGACCTCTTACATAAAACATTATAACTATTTGAAACTTATCCATTTAAATAAAACTAAAGAATTATATGCTTTTCACATGAGCACCGCTCTTTAAGTCTATTATTGTGAACCATTTATTGTTACCAAGATTGACAAGAGCTTCGTTGATTTCGGGGATACGGTATCAGTCCGTATGGTTACCGAATTCAACTTCCTATAGTCTTTCATCATACACAATTTTTTGGGAACTATTGGTATGTTGAGAAAATCAACATTCTGAATTTTCAGACAAAGGGGCAGAGCTCGTGGTAAGTCTGCGGTTTTTCTTAAGCTAAGCAACCTGGCTAGGTCACCCTTTAACCCTCTGATAAAGGTGTCCAGTGCCTAATCACGATAACACTGGGTCATATTATTAAGAGATTCTTGGTTCATATCGAAGGGTCCTAGCTTATTTAGAATCAGAGATAGATGATGATAAACAGCCTGGTAAAATTCAGGAATACTGCTGTGACCTTGTACCAGAGTCGTCATCTGGTACTCGAGGGTACCAAAGTTCCTCTTACACGCGTAATATAGAGTATTGGATATCTTTTCCCAATTGAAGGGGGTATTACATGATTCTAAAGCTATGTCTGCATGTCCCGTTGTTTTATTTCTGATTACAGAAAGTATGCTATAGTATTTTGGAGTACCGTTAAGATGTTCATAGATTTTAGGTATTAGTTCAAGAATTTTTTCCATGAATTGGACTCTTGGCCCTGTCCAGAAAAATCTCTTAGGCTTTGAACTACGTCCTGTATTTTATCCATGTCAGATAAACTTCTGTCGTCTATTATATTGATCAGTTGATCAATGTCATTGTTTATGTCTGATGCAGGATTCATTATGGAGTTGAATTGTTGTCGACTTTGTATTTGTAACGTTTCCGTTACCAGCCTTGTTTTCAGTTGGTCATCAACTCGATTATTATTTGGGGCAGTGGGAGGAACTGGAGATATGGAAATAGCAGCGGAATTAGCAGCGGAGTTTTCTGCTGGTATTTCTAGGCTAGATGGCCTAGTTAAATCATGAGGGTTTGACATTTTAAATTGATTTTTGTTAAAAACCGATATACGAAATTTGAATTAAAAATTGGTAAATGGAACCTAGTCTATTGAGTTTTGAATTTAAAGAATCTTAACTTAATTATCAACAATCTATTAAATCGGAGTCCTAATTAACTTTTTCAATTTAATCAATTTTATTAAAACAGGAATCTTAGCTTTTAATAAACAGTTTAATAAATGTGAGCCTCAAATTCATTGATAAATTAATTAGTTAGGACTTACAAACATATTAAAATTATTTCCATAACAATTTGAAATTCGAAAACTGCGGGCAGTTGGATAGAGTGGCTGTTCAAAAATCTGAACTCCTGTTTGTCCTTCTTTTATAGGTCTACTTAGGGGCCTCTTTCCCGTACACGAACACTTCGTCTAGTTGCGGCTTGGTGTAGACTATTTACTGTTTAATTTTACACGTGTTAGCTCATCTACTTGTGGCTTGGTGTCCATTATTTAGATGAGCAGTGTAACAGAGTAGCCCCTGCTCGGGCGCCAGTTAATGAAAATAAAATTAAATGTTTGAAAAAAATGTATTTTCACGCAGATTACCTGTCCTTTATTTAATCAATCAGAACTTACGACTACAATTCACTATAATATTTCACATGCATTTGTAGGCCAATTTAGCGAGTGTCAGCACAGAATGTGCAGGTATGAATGAATTCAGCTGTTTTGTTGCAATTATTGATCTTTGGAAATTCGTTTGAACGAAAATGAAGTCGTGGGAATGGCTGGTGGGAATGACTTTGAAAGATAATCTATTTTGTGTTAACTTAAAAATGTACCTGTCTACGTATTTTGATGAAGTTTCACCGTAACAGGCCGAACTTACCCGACACTCCCTCAATCATTATGACGCAATTTAATGAACCTGTAGTACAAAGAACAAAAAAAAACAAAACAAGTAAAAAATAAAATTAATACAAAAATAATAATAATCTCAGTGCGGTGGAGTGAATTGGAAAGAACAATGAAAAAAATAGAATTCATAGTGCGGACATCCCATATCTCATGCCCCTAGTCGTGGTGCTGTTGCTTGTACTCAGTCTCTGCAGTTGAGGTATATCACTGTCATATGCCAAAAGTAATGACTGAGTGCATGAGAGGGTGAATTTAGTTGCTGCACAGTTTCCTATTGTTGTAAGGGCATAACACCTACAAGAATTTGGTAAACCTACATATAGTACGAACTCGGTAATCGCAACCCTTCATACACGCAACTCCTCGATTTTTGCAACAGTATAAAACATAGCATTACAACCTCTATAAGTTCAACTAATCAAAAAAAATTACCTCAATAACTGCAACTCTCTATGATGCTAGTAAGTAAATACACACATAATATACTATACATATATTGTTTTGTTTGTTTTTGTCTCTTTCATATAGTATTACGAGGAATTCGCAAATTATCGTTTTTATACCGTTATTTTATGTATTTTTTGCTGCTCTTTTACGTATGCAAAACTGCAAGGAGCAGTTATCAATAGATAATTTTTGGTAGCACGTTGATTATGCGTACGCCGGTAGCGTTTTTGTTTTAAAGCGATGGCTATCACAAAAAAAAAATTATAAAGCTAACAATTAAACAAAAAAGTGAAATTTTAAATAAACTAAAATGTGGTGTATCGGCAAAAATCATTTGCTAAGATTATAAGGCACGCAAGTCGACAATAACAAGACTTAAACAAAAGCAAGTTGTATTTTTTAAATATTCCGCAAATATGGAAGCTGGGCCAGGGAAACGACAAACTCTAAAGTCTTGTGAATACCCGAAAATGGAAAAGGCTCTCTACAAAGGGTTTTTGAAACAAAGGAATCAAAACGTGCCCATTTCCATTGATATCATTAAAGCAAAAGCTCTCAAGTTGCATGAGAAAATACAAGAAATGGAAGGATCTTTCAGTGCAAGTATTGGTTGGGTGTCCAATTTCAAAAAGCGATATAGCCTCCGTCAGCTAAAAATTTATGAAGAAAAGCTTACCAATAAGTCAGCTTCTGTCGACAAATTTTTAATTCAGTTTAGAAACAAAATTGAGGAGCTGGGTCTTTCAACAGAACAAATTTATAGTGCTGAGCTGCAATGAATCACCTGCTCCTGGACACAAAGTGAAACTCCTAGTGATTGGTAAAGCACAAAATCCTAGAGGATTCAAAAACTTTAACAAAATGCCCGTAGTCTACAAGGCTAATCAGAACGCATGGAAGACTTTTATGTTATTTGAAGACTGGTTTCACCATACATTTGTTCCTGAGGTGAAAATCAGAAGAAAATTAGAAATCTGTTCAATGTTTATTTTAAAATTTTCTTTATTTTTCGGATTGTTTTAGGTACGAGAATTTCTTGATTCCAAGGAGCTTCCCAAGAAAGCCCTGTTGTTCTTGGATAACGACCCAAGACAATGAGATGAAAAGTGATGATGACATGATGACCGTTATGTGTCCAGCAGCTAACTGTACTGCCATTCTCCAACCCATGGACCAAAACGTTATTTTTATAATAAACGAAAGTTTATTATAAAAAAAGCCATTTCAGCTCAGCTCATTTCATAGCGAATAAAACCTCACATCTCGAACAAAAAATAAAGGAATTCAACTTAACACATGCTATCTGCTTGGCATGGCAAAAAGTGTCATCAAGCTCCATATGCAAGTGCTGGAATGCGTTAATGAAACCAAATGTTGAGTGGACTGAAGAGGGCAACATTCCTCTAAGCATTATAAAAGGAGACATTGACAATGATCGCGCAACCCTTACATCAATGCTCTAAGAACTTGCACCAAAAGACTCCTTTACAAATGAAGAGCTTAATGGAATGGATGCACTAAAGTTCAGTTGGCAAAGATATGAATCACAAAGCCCAAGAAAACGAGAGTACAGATGAAAGCGAAGCTGAACTTACTCCACGTCCTAAAATAAAAGCCGCAATTGCTGTGCAATCATTTAACTCATGCATTCAGTGGGCTGAAGAAAACGCTATTGCAATAAAAGATATTCTGCTTCCGAAGGAGCTTCGGGAGACTGCTGTTCTAAAAAGCCGTAATTGTAACAAAGTACAGACAAAAATTACAAATCTTTTTTAAAAAAAATAAAGTATTTTTATGTAATCACAAATGTATGTACATACGTGTGTACAACCATTTGTAATGTTTCATTAAAAAATCAATGAATAGATTTAGTAAAATAAATGAAATAAGCTTTTAAATAAAGAAAATATTTGCTTTCTGTTTCAAGTCTCGCAAAGTGTGCTCTACTTATCATATTGCTACCTGCATAATTTTTTCTCGGTAGGTGCAACGACCTCAGTAAATGCAACAACCCCAATTTCTATTTGCGATTACCGAGTTCGTACTGTATGTATGTTAGAATTTTCACTTACAGTCGGTGTTTGTGTATTTTGTATTTGCTTATTATAATGAAAGAGTATCTATGTATAATAAGTGGGGACACTTCGTTAATAGGTATAAAAATCCATTTGTAAGACAAAGAAACGAATGAAAAAGAAGAATGTACGTTTGGAATTAGAACACAAATTTAGAGGGTGTTCTCACGAAAACAATTAATTTTTAACATTTTATTTTAAAACGTAAAGCTATATATAAATATTTACATGTGCGTAAACCTCAACAGTTTGTGTTTATTGTTAATTAGTTTAAGTCTTTGATTAAACATTTGAATGGTGTTAAAAATCCTTGCCCTAATGTATAATACAATTTTATTAAATAAACTGTATGTTGCATATCGCAGCAAAAATAACTAAATTCATCTTTCAGCTTGTTAAATAGCTTAAATTCTATATTTTTCACCAAAAAAACATTATTGAAATTTGATAAAAATGTATTTAAGATTTTCTAAATTATCTAAAAAGCCTTTGTGAGACCGTATAACTTGTCCATTTTCAAATTCTTTAAAGTCTGTAAATATGGAAGATGTACTTGGTACATATTCTAATTCCAATTTGGTGACGTGAAATAACGCCCAACGAAAAAAGCCAAAAATTAAAAATTTGGGATTATTTCGTTCTAAATCTGGAAATACACCAAATATGGTGTTATGTTTGGACTATGTTTGGTCTTAGACACCAGCCAAGGGGTAGTAGGTGCAGCGCTCCGCGCGGTTCATTTGCTTAAACTCCACTTTCCAGGGTGGTTTAGAAGCTCACGCAACTTCGTCGCTCCGCTAAGGGTAACCCAACAACTGTCAGGCAAGTGCCTACGAGGGGCGTTCAATATATTCTCGGTATCGATATGAAGGAAAATGCGAATTCAATTTAAATTATTTTTATTTTTCAATATGATCTCCCCTAACATCAATGCATTTATTATATCTTGAGATAAGCTTTTTTAAACCCTCAAAAAAATAAATTTCCTCCTCCTCCATTTATTGCCGACTTGAGTTCTTCATCATCCGAAAATCTTTTTCCACGAAGACATTTTTTCAAATCCGGAAACAGGAAATAATCACTAGGGGCAAGGTCTGGACTATAGGGTGGGTGTTGGATTTCTTCGAAACCACAACCTCGCGCAGCAGCCTTGCAAACTCGCGCCGTGTGAACAGGAGCGTTGTCATGAAGAAGCAACACACCCGCTGCGAGTTTACCCCGTCTTTTCTTTTTAATTTCCTCCCGCAAATTATGCAAAGTGGAAGCGTAGGATGTGGCGTTGATGGTTTCACCTTTTTTTTGTACTCAATGAGCAAGATTCCCTTTGAGTCCCAAAAAACTGTGGCCATGAGCTTCCCGACAGACGGAGTGACTTTGAACTTCTTCGGGGGGTCTGTTCCTTTTTTATGCCACTGCATGGACTCTTGTTTGCTTTCAGGGACATAGTGGTGGACCCATGTTTCGTCCCCAGTAACAATTCGATCCATAACACCGTCCGGGTTCTCACTACACATCTCCAAAAGCTCTCTACAGCATGCGATTCTCACTTTTTTCTGAGGCGCTGTGAGCATTCGTGGCACCCACCTTGCACTGACCTTTGAAAGGTTAAGATGGTCATGAAGAATGGTGTGAATGGTACCAATTGAAAGCTTGGTGATCTCTGCCATCATTTTCACCTTTATTCGGGCATCCTCAAGAACAAGTTTTTCGACTTCTTTGATGCTTTCTCCCGTATAAGCAGTAGCCGGGGCGCCGGAGCGGGAGTCGTCTTCAATGCTCTCTCTGCCTCTCTTGAACTCACTTGACCACTTTTGCACAGTTGATAATGAAGGTGCGGAACCCTGGTAAACAGCCACCATCTCTTCATGAATAGTTTTTTGACTTTTTCCTTGCTTAGTGAGAAATTTAATTACAGCGCGATGCTCAATTTTCACCATCATCGTCTCAGTTGCCATTATGATTCTGTTTAACTAGAGATAAAACGCGAATTAATAATCACATTTATATGAAATTTTACATGAATGCACTAAAATAATAGTATTACTTGATAAATTTATACAACCACAGCTTCACCCCGATACCGAGAATATATTGAACGCCCCTGGTATGTCCAAGGTAGGTGGTCAAACCATTTTAGTCTTATCCTGTGAGCTCTTGGCCTTTACTCCTATTAATCAATTACGGATCTTAAAGTTTATCATCATCAGGTAATTTGAAATAGAAACGACATTCTGGAGTACGTAAAAGTGAAACTATTCCAGATCCACTCCATGGTCTGTGTGGAGGGGTGAAAGGATGGCGATAGTATGATATTTTGTTTTTGTTGGAAAAAAGTTTTTATTTTAGAAAAAAATAATCGTTTATTCCATTTAAAAAAATGACAAATCAAAAATATTTCTTCAATCTATACATACAAAAAAAAATACAAATACAAAAATATATAACAAATGTACTGTTCCGGAGTCTAACAATGAATTGTCGTAGAATTGTTGACGATTTGCCTGCATGTCGGACACAAGATCGGTGTATTGTTTCTTATATAATATTTTGATGTCCGTGTATAGCAACTTAAGCAAAACAAAAATTTTTTACATGGTTCTAACAAAATAGTTCTGTGATTTTCACAACAAATTATACATAAGACGGGTTTTTCTTCAAAATCGCATGAATTTCCTTCATCATGGTCACTTGTTTCATTCTCATCGTCACCAAAGTTAGTTAAATTTTCGTCAGGTAGAATATTATTCTTATTGTTTGTCATTCGATTGAGAAAATCTTGAATTGAAATCTTGTTTTTGTCCAATTGCATGGTAGTCGTTTCAATTAAATTGTTTTTTTTTTTTTTTTTTGGAGGTTGAAGAACATCAAACGTACCATCGGTAGACATCAAAAAATCTCTTGTAACCGCTTGATCCTCTTCTAAAATACAGTCGACAAATTCAGTCAGTCACACAGTCGGCTATTAAACCTTTCAAGTGCACTTGTTGTGCGTATATCCTTTTTATAGACTGAAAAATGAATCGGCGTTTCCTGAAATAAAGTAGGTAAATTCAAAATATGAACTACCAATTATGTTTTTGAACTACCAATTATGTTTTGAAATAAATTAATAATTGGTATTAAAAAGTAATTCGCTGCGAATCTTCGCCTATTAATTTATATAACTTTTATTACTTGGACAATATGGTTTCTCAAAGTACTTAAAAATAAGCACGTTTTCTATCCATAAGCAACGAATTCTTTAAAAATATTTTGCGAGTTTTCAGTAAAGCGGTTATAATTGATTTCTGCTTTTAAATTTTGAAATGCTGTTACTATATCAACGGATTTCTAAAGTGGAAGTGCCATGAACTTCTGGAAAATTCTGTTTGCATCCTGGCTCTTGGGCAGGATAAAGTTGGGTATTCTCCTAGCCCTCCTCCTTAGAGCTTGGCAAAAGTCGAACCAACAAGTATTATAGGGTACGGATGGGAAACATTTATGTATTGGGTTTATAACTTAATTCGTGCGGTTTGCTAAGAGATGGCGTAACTTGTATTATTCCATTGGAACATACGTTGGAAAGCTACTGTCATTGTACGTTATTTCAGTATATGTCATTTCATTTGAAGCGTAAAAAACAATAATTTTTTTTCACTCAAATATGTCGAACTTTGTGCCTGAAAAAGTGTTTTTGCGGGGAGTTCTTCTTCATTACTTTAATGTGAAAAAAACTTCAGCCGAAAGTCATCGTATTTTGGTGGAAGTTTATGGTGAACATGCGCTAGCTGAGCAAACGTGCCAAAAGTGGTTTGCACGATTTAAAAGTGGTGATTTTGGCTTGGAAGACGATGAACGTTCTGGGCAGCCAAAAAAGTTTGAAGATGAAGAACTGGAAGCATTACTCTATGAAGATTGTTGCCAAACACAAGAAGAGCTCGCAGAATCTTTGGGTGTCACTCAAGCAGCCATTTCAAAACGTTTAAAAGCAGCTGGATATATTCAAAAGCAAGGAAATTGGGTTCCACATGAACTCAAGCCGAGAGACGTCGAAAGGCGGTTTTGTATGTCCGAAATGCTGCTGGAACGCCACAAAAGGAAGTCATTTTTGCATCAGATTGTTACTGGTGATGAAAAATGGATCCATTACGACAACCCCAAGCGCAAAAATTCATATGTGAAACCCGGCCAACCAGCCAAATCAACGGCAAAGCCGAATATCCATGGCACGAAGGTAATGCTCTGTATTTGGTGGGATCAGATGGGTTTGCTGCATTATGAGCTGCTAAATCCGGGTGAAACCATCAATGGACAACGCTACCGAACACAATTAATCCGTTTGAAGAGAGCAGTGGCCGAAAAACGCCCGGAATATTGTACACGTTTTTTTTAAATAAACGTTCACATTTTGAAAAAAAAACCGAACGAATTAATTTATATACCCAATAGGAAATTATTTTAAACACAAGTGATATGTTGAAATGATAGATGTATTGCATATGTTTTAAAGAAAGTTTATGAACAAAACGAAACAATTATTTGATCGCGAACCGCTGAGCCGCACCCGACTGTGCTCTGTTGCACCTTGATGAAGACTTCCTTTTTGCTTTGTCGTCTGCCCCTTATATCCAGTACCAAATGCCCATGGAACTCAATACGTTGTGCCAAGTCCACTATTTTAACCCCAGGCTTAGTACTATCCAACCACCGCATATCCCAATCACGACGACTATTACCTTTAGTGGAGTCATTATGCCACGAAGATAATATTGCCCACATCGCCATCCGCTTTTATGCTTTTATTTATAGGTCACAACTCATTCATTGCAAATATAAACAACATTACCTCAGTGACTCAACGAGAGTAAATAGACCCCAAACGACTGGGTCAAATGTAACCAACCTAGTAGGCGACGACTCATACTACCAACAAGAGTAAACAAACCCCGAACAATTGGGTCGATGTAAACAAATGCGCGACACCATGCTGCTGAAATTAGAGATCAATTGTATCGGGCGCAGCTCAGCGATCGATGATCTGAAATTACTTTGAGACTTAATGGATTATTTAATAGGATACTTAATTGAATAACCTAGCAATTCTACATTTATTCAATCCATTTAGCATTGCCATTTCGAAATCCGTTGTAAAGCAGTCTGCATCAAATTTAAACAAATTCGTGTCAATACATTTAAAAACATGACAATAAATGGTTTCAGATTTGCTGCTCATAAGAATGTATGTTATATGAACGGATAAACCTAAAAAATAAAGTTTTATGGTTAAATATAATTTAATTAGTTATTTAAGGAAAATAATCTTACGTGCTCATCACAAGCAAAATGAATTATAAGCAGTTGCTTGTATGATTGTTCCATGTTCCATCAAGGAGATAGCTTTTTGGTATTAAATTTGGCAAGTTTTCAATTTCTTCGGCAATGGTTGGTGAGAGGAAAATTTAATACGAAAACGTGTCTTCAATAACGGTTTCTCCATAAAACTTTTCTTTGGTGTCATATCTGGACATTCTAAATTTGTCCATAACATTGTGTTCATTGAACACATCACACACATCTGCACTGGTCTTTGTGCACTTTGGAAAAGCACTATCCTGTTCCTTGGCACATTATTTGTTAAACACTTCTCTAACACCACTATTTCTTAACGTCGCATTTTTGATCTAAGATGTTCTTGCGATTCGTGATTGTCATGCCAGTTATTATTATTTTTGGGTACGCGGCAATATTTTGATCCTTCGAAATCAACCACAAAACTTTCTCTGCATTTACTATTACAACAAATGTATCTTTTATTTCCATTAGAGTCAGATTTATATTTGTGCATACGTAAACCCTCACAATATTCAAACAAGAAAACCGATTCACTTCGATTCCCCATGATTCTTCACAGAAGCACACTGACTACGTAATGACTCAAAAGTTCAGATGAGATAAGAAGTGATGTATTTTTCTCATGTAATACGAGTAGCTGTTAATTGTATTACAGTTTGCTGATATCAATGCAAATTCATGTAAACAAAAAAAAAACATATGGCTGTTTTTTCCTAATTTTCAAATTTGGCCTTATTTCCACTTTCAAATTGTACATTTGGTCTTATTTCGTTGGGCCTTCCTCATCACCTTCCAATTTACATTGATGTTGTGTACGGAATTTTTTAAGAATCCAGTCAGGAAAATAGTAAAACGCGTTTTTACTAAGAAAGTTTAAAGAAGCTATTTGATTTTCATAGCCAAAGAACGCTCACCTAAATTTGTTTGATTAGCTTATTTTTGACGAATTAAAAATATCAAAAAGGGAATCTATTTTGTCAAGTATATCATTAGTGTTAATTGTGCTTGAACACGTGTATGTAAACCTAAGGCAACTGTCGCACTAATTGTTCAAGCTGCAAATTTAATTCTCATTTTGAAATGTATTTGGAAAAATGTGTTCATTACCTAACTTTGGAGCAAGTCCGAAGGTTCGATTTTTGTCCCACAAATAAAAACTAACAATGTCTTTCCAATTGCTGTTTTGTTAGTCTGAATCTATTATTTCATAGTTCATGAAATTTCTCCAGAAGGACTTTTGAAGGTGAGGTGTGTCAAACATATAATAAATTTTGGAACTTTCATCGTGAGAATTGGTTGAATTTGTTGGAATTTCCAGAAGTCTATTGAGGCCAATAAAATTTCCGACCTGGTCGGATATAACTAATATAGGCTTCATATCTACATCTAAAAGTTGCTTAACACACTTAAATGACATTTCTTTGAATGTTTTCCCGGACAGGCAGAGTTAACAAAATAGTAACCTACAAATTGCTTGTAACGGCGGGTTACACGCCTCACCCTAATTACTATGAGATAATTAGCAGGTAGCCGGGTTTTTTTTAAACTATTGTCTTCTAAACCTATTATTTCTCCGGAAGACTTATTGAAACATCAATTTGTTTTCAATAAAATTTCCTCTAAACAAATGAGACAATTTTTTGAAGGCATTACACAATTGGTCGTCCAGACCAGGACCAGCTGCTAAATAGCTCGGAGGATATGCAATCAGCTACAAATATTTTGTTGAACTTATATTTAGATATGCCTCTCTTACTCTCATTTCCTTCTTTGACTTTCTAGGATTCTACTCGGACCTTGTTTATTTGGTTTGTCCTTTTCACTCTTTCGTAAAATTTTCGAACCTCAGGAGGGTCTGTAAATTCGACAGTCTTAGACTTCTCATGATCCTTCTTCAGGTGGTCATGCGTTTTCTACTGGTGAGAAGCCCTGGTCATTCCATGTAGCACCGCTCTATACGCTCATTGTTTCGCTGTATGTGCTTGCCTGTATTCTTCCTTGAACTAGAGATTTCGATGTAATGGTAGAGAAAAGTTCAGCATATCAGAAGTGACATTTCTGATGAATTTTCGTCAGTGCGTCTATAGGTCTGAGGTACTTGATGTTGGTGCTATGGAACCTCCTAAGAGATATTGAGTGTAGTCCAGTATCCCTCGACGATATATGTAATTACATCTTAAGATGAGTCAGTAAACAGGTCCAGAAAGTTTTTCCTACAAGAGATTACTAGTTCGCCAAACTTCTGATAGTCTCTTGTGACTGCAGTTGTTTAATGTTAAACTTTCTCACAGTGTATTTCTAGCTCTTGGGATAGTCGTGAAATCATTAGTCGTACCCTTACCACACCAAAATAGTGGTCCAAGTCAATGTTCGCCGTAGTATTGGAGCAGGAGTTCACTTTACAATTGTTTGGCTGCATGCGGTCTATTATGGGACCTAACACGCTGCGAAGTTCGGGTTCTATGAGTCAACTTATAGAAATTATAATAAGCTAGCAATTTAGGCTCAACTAAGTATAAGACCATCTCTTGCTCGTATCGATTAGAATTAAGGGACATGTGAAGAGTATTACATCGGCGTAGTGATCTTTCATTCTTTCGAGCGTTGGTTTCAGCTAACCCTGCGTAACTGGTTGAAAATAGTTAGTTTTTCCTTTCTTTGACTACCGTGAAGTCTAGCGTGAAACAAGGCTAAGGTCCTTCATTAACTGTGCTGATTGTCTTTTCATTTATGCATGAAGGTAGGCACCAGCGATTTTGCGAGTCTTACCGATACGAAGCGGGAGCGTAAGAGGCTTCATCATAAGCAGAAGATTCTATTTTTGGTGGTTTGGCTTTGTCAGAAAAATTAATTTTGAATCACATTTGAACCCAGAGGCATTGAGTGGAAGTCGGCAAACTTATCCACCCCGCCACACCATTGCCTATGAAATTATTTTTAGAAGAAATGAAAATCGCAGGTCCAATGCAAATATAAGGGCAGTTTAACTCTCCAGATTTTAAGTGGTTAAAGTGAGACGTCATCAGCGCCGCTAACAACAGACGCCAACACAATTGCCTTGAGCCCATTCATCCAGCCATTACTCAAGGCCACTATCCCTAAGTATGTTCAAGTCAAGCATATGTACAGGAACAAAGTTTTATGATATCTCCTCGAAGAAGATACGCAATAAGTCAAGAGCTGCCAACCAACGTGTCTGCTACGCGGGCGCTCAGTACTGGAAAAGTATTTTTCCTCTGTTCGAATATCGCAATATTTAATACTTCCTTTTGCCGACTAACATCCACAAACAAATATAAGGCATTTTCCACTGATATTTCCTTTACACCTGGCTGTCTAGTAATTTGAATTTCTCAGGTCTCAAGCCGCAGGTAATTACAAAATCTGGATTTCCTACATGTGGGTGGCAGGACTTTCTTGCACACAGCGCAGATCTGAACTAAATTGGAAAAATTCCAAAAAGTACGAGTATCTTCAATTTCTGAGTATATGAACTTATTTTTTCTTGCAGCTCTACCAACATACCGATGCCAAACAGCCTACTTATCACGTTCGTGTTTTGGAATTTAAATTTCCGAAATCCATCGGAAATCCCCGAAACATCCAGTCAAAGGCTTATATCATAATTCTCGTCCTTTTGTGAGAAATGCGAATATTTTCCGGAATACCTAATTGATTTAAGCGACTAAACAATTACCCACACCACATGAGGTCATGAAAACATCCGAACATCCAGCTTTACGCCCACTCCCCGGGGCAGTTTGATAATTTAATTATCCTACACAGCCTTGAGCACAGTTGCTTAAAGTTTGTATCTGTATCCTGCTGCGTGCTTATTCAAACGATGTGGCAACAAAGCCCTTATAGTCCCCTTCGCTCTCAACCCCAAGAAAGGGGTGAAACTTAAAGAAAATTGCGAAATGAGTAAGTACTGCTGGATGTGGATGGGTCGAGTTGAGCTTGGCTGGCACCGAGTGTTGGGCGTAGGACGTCGAACGTCGAGCGTCGAGCGTCGGTGTATGTGGTCGGTATCAACAAGTTGATTTTTCAAACTTTTCTCATGGTACACCAACTCTGGCATCCAAGCTTGCGGTAGGAACCGAAGTTTGGGGGAGAAAGGAGATGTAGTGTTCCCACTTTGTCGTTCGCTTTAACAATCTATGAGGTATTTCTACTTCACGCTCATAATTTGTGCTTTTATATTCCGAAACAGTTCTCGATGACTAGCGGCATGTGGTAATCGAGGACCTTGTCGCTGTTGGAGTTGGGGGTAAAAATCAACATAAATTCATTTCTGCCCGGGAAAAATGGTGAATGCTTCTAAATGGATGGGAGGGTGTACGATACGATAGCGTGCTAGTGCTGTGGGGAACGTTTTCATTCATCTTTGGTAGAATGTGGTCGACACTTTGAGTTTTGAAAGTTTGCTTTAGCACTTACCGCCGAGATCAACTCAGGTAATTATTGTGTTTTTTGTTATTTTTTTTTTTGGTTGGTGTTTCTTTTGCTCCTCTTTATCCGATAACCCAGCGGTGCGGCAGTAACGGTCTTCATTATTTGAACTTTGATGTAAGTCTAAGAAGTTTGCAAAGTTTTGAAAGGAATTTAGGAAATATTGTTTTAGATTATGAAGATGATGATGATGGTGAATAGATTATGGGGATTCCGTGGGTTCCAAGAGATGGTTAATTTGAAAATTTTCCTTAAGGTTAGGCACGAGGTAGTTGGAAATTGAAAGGATGAATGATGAATTTTTGGGTAAATATAAAGTGCGTCGTTTGCAAGTGAACAATAGTATGAAATTAAATTAAAAACTTGGAAAAGCTGTTGGAAGACAACAGAATCTGATAATGGCTTTGTATTTAAGAAAATGCTGAAAGTTGCATTTAGTCTGTAAGAGTGTCTTTAACATATTTCTGCCTGGTTAATCGAGTAATTTTGCTATGAATAATGCCGAGAGGCATACAACGCTTTCAATTTCAGTCATAGTAGCCGCCATGATAAGCAAAGAGAGACTTGAATCTAATAAGCATAATGAAATAGAGTTGCTAAAATTAGGAATTCAGTGAAACGCACTTACGTAGTGTAAAATTAATTTAAAAATTTAAAATCAATAAACGCGCAGCTATAACATACCCTAGCAGGTATACGAAATTGTGAAAGATTACATAAATACATAAAATTGACAAAGTCTAAAGCGTATATCAAAAGCAATTGAAACCTAGTGAAAGAAAATTCGATAAAGGTTAAATTCATAAGCGTTCATGAAAAGACAAGAAATAAACAATCTACACAGAAAGTGTGAGATGTTTTAGGAGAAGATGCAATGAGAACCACAGAACCAAATCCGAGCAGTTGGAGTGTCATCAAGGGAACGTTAAAGCGGGCATGAAGTATACAAGAGAAAAATCAGTCTAAGAGTTAAATCGGTAAATGAGTTAGCCATAGACTTAGAAACTATTAAACACAAAATGCATGAATTAATCGTATACCTACTATAAGGATGAAAATTGGATAGATATAGGAAATGTAGAAGCCATATTATTTAATACCGGGAAAGAAATAACTCACGGCACTTTGCTAGATAGAATCTAAGGGGAGATTGAATGATTTAGGGAAAATAATTATGTTAATGTGAAAAAGAAGGCCACTTGTATTAGAGGCCACTTGTATTAGACCAGTGCTTAGAAAATATAAGCAAAAAATATATACATCTCCAGACACCAGGCTAAGACACAATTCAGGACAGAATAGGCAAAATCAGATACAACAACAAACTATAACTTAGGTTAATTTAGACATCAGGGTTAACAAAAGGGTAATAACTCAGGTCAGCATAGGCACAATAAAGGTTAGCATAGAACCAAAATACAGTAAATCTTCGTGCGTAGTATCGTTCAATTCAGTTTTCAGAGACAATAAATTATAAGCTTTCTTTATATAATAAATTTGAGTCTTATAACGTCAGGCGAGGGATACAAAACCACGTGCATATAGCCACAAGGAAAATGGTCCTCACATGAATTAACTGAAGCGTTGAAGAAAGCGTGAGTTGAGTATCCAGCAAGCCCCATCGTAACACAGCTGCGCAATTTGCTAGATTTCGCAGGAGCTACGACAGATGAACCACGAGCGAGCGACAACCAACAAGACCAACCAACTGCAGCTAGCAACCCGTTAACTCCGACTACAGTTCTACCATCCAACGGCACACCAGCAGACGACGCCGAAGATGCAGTTATTGCACAATTGGAAAAACGCAAGACAATATTACTGCTACGTAAGGAGCTGCAGCTACTAGAGGAACAAAACATCAGCCAACTCTAGAGACTAAGCTTGAGTGAAGTGGAAAGGCTAGCACCAGCCTTCAGCAGCGACGACGCATATCCAGTCCGCAAATGGATCGAAGACTACGATCTTCGCAAAAACTCCCTACGAAGACCATTTCAAATAAACATACCATATATGGTTACGGCGAGCACTAAAGGGAACCGCGCCAGTATTCCTGCTCACCTGCTCTGCATCCAGCTACACGTGGGGACGTTTATCGTGAACTCTAAGGACGCTGGAGGCATAAAGGGGAAAGCGCTACGGGATACATACTGGCGATGCAAGAAATTGCAGCTCAAGGCAGTTTAAGCGACAACGAAATCATTCCATTTATCATCGACGGTCTCCGTGACCGCACCGCGTACATTACAATGCTTTACGCCGCCAGCACACTGGAGCAACTTAAGGACCTAGAAATATGACAGGAGGCGGGCCGATGATCAAAAAACACAAAGCTTCACTTCGTGCGCAAACCCAGGCCAATCGAGCACTAACAGCAAGTTCTATAACTGTTCAATGTATGGACACATCACCGCACATTGTATCCAAAAGAGAAGAACTGTAGGTTCCTGTTTCCGATGCGGTAGTACTGATCATCATCTCAAGGACTGCAAAACATCAACAGCCAAAGAGCAAAGTCAACGAAGGAGTTGCCGATGAAGAAAAACCCCGTTTACACCCTTTCCAAAATGTGAGTATTGTTTTCCGTGATTGTACTTTGTGTTTTAATTGTGATTCATTGTTTGACAGTGGTAGTCCAGCCAGTTTTATGTCTCAAGAAATCATCAGGCCCAACATCTCTGGTGACAAATCGGTGAATCCTAATTTTACTGGTATCACAGGTGCCAAACTTCATACTTACGGTATAATAAATTCCCACATTTCATTTGCTTAATAAAACTAAATTAATGCCGTTAATCATAGTAAGACGAAATGTATTGCCAAAACCATTGCAATTGGATTGGGATTTCTTGAAACTTTTCAACATATGGTATATAGACACCGCTACCCAGAATTTAATGTTAATTTACCATTGTTCAATAAAACTGAAGATACACAATACAGTTGTCCCGATGCAATTTTGGACACTGATAAGGAGTATAAAGGAAATGTTAGGACATGCATTGTTAGCTGTTTTGATAATCGCGGTCTTCTTGAAAACCGAATTGAAGTGACTTCCGAAATAGTGTGGCTTGAAATATTCCGAATTATGTTCACACTTTCGCTAGTGTTAGTGTAGATGAGGCAATTTATAACCATGAATTATTGATCGATGCCATGACTGAGATTTGTCACGAGGACTTGGGGAAAAGTGACGATAGCTTTGAGGACCTTAATGTAAATGATAATTCGCTAAGTGTAAAAATTCGGAACCGCATCAGGGATATTATCCTCAACTACGTAGCTAGATACCAACATCCTGCTGAAGACAACTAGTTCGAGATGCGAATTAGGCTAACTACAGAGGTCCCTGTCTTCAGCCATCCTCGAAGGTTGCCGTACAGAGAAAGGCGGGAGGTTTTAGATATTACAAACGATTTGCTGAAACAGGATATAATCAGGCTTAGTGACTCCCCTTACGCTTCCCCGATTGTTTTAGAGAAAAAGAAAAATGGAGAAACCAGGTGGTGTATTGATTATCGCGAATTAAATCGAATAAATATTAGAGACAACTACCCTTTATCACTTATGGAGGACTGTTTAGAGTACCTAGAGGAGAACAAATACTTTAGTCTACTGGATTTGAAAAGTGGTTTCCATCAGGTCAAAGTAGCTGAAGACTTCATCCGATACACTCCTTTCGTGACACCAGATAGGCAGTTTGAATACATTAGAATGCCTTTTGGACTAAAAAGCTGTCCAAAGATTCATCTCCTTCGTCCTGAAAGAATTTATTGAGTGTAGGATCATAGTTGTCTACATGGATGATGTACTGATCGCTACCGCTACCCCAGAAGAACACACCCAGGTATTAGAGAATGTCTTAAGTTGCTTAGCCAAGAACGGACTTGAAGTCCAGTTAAATAAGTGCAAATTTTGCTGTACGACGTTAAATTACCTGGGCTATAGCATTAGCTGCAGAGGAATGTACCCGAATGAGTCGCACAAAGAGTCAATTCTTAAGTATCCCATATTTTGGGATATTTTTGGAAATTCGTTCCACAATTTTCTCGAATTGCGAAACCATTGCACCATCTGCTTAAGAAGAATAGTTCCTTTGTTTTTGATGATAATTGCGAAAAAGCATTTGAGGAGTTAGAACAGCGCTTAATTAACCCGCCTGTGTTGGTTGACCTTCTAAAGGAGAAACAACTTCACTGCGACGCCAGCGCTACTGGTTTTGGTGCGACTCTGGTACAGAAACAGTCGGATGGCAAGTTTCACCCCATTTTCTTCTTTTCTAAGAGAACGACACCCGCAGAGTCCAGGTATCATTCCTTCGAACTTAAGACAATTGCAATTATCTATGCATAACGGGGCTTCCAGGTTTATTTAAATGATATAACTTTCACTATTGTCACAGACTGCAATTGGCTTACTCTAACTTTGAACAAAAGGATCCTAAACCACAGGATAGCGCGGTGGGCGCTGGAACTACGAAATTATGATTATAAAGTAAAACATCGAAACGGAAACAACATGGGTCATATGGACGCTCTTAGTCGAGCAGAAATGGTTTCTGTTGTCAGTGATGATGATGTGGAATTCCAATTAGAGGCAACTCAAAGCAGGGATCCCCCCGCTATTTAAAACATTCGCTCCAAGTTAGAAAAGGGAGATTGCAGTGGATTTGAATTGAAATATGGAGTCGTTTACAAAAGGGACGAGCACAGTAAAAATATATTTTATGCTCCAGATGAGATGGAAGAGAATGTCATCCGTCTTGCACACGAGAGGTCACTTGGTCACTTAGGTGTGACAAAGGTCGAGGGATTTATCAGAAATTGTTTAAAGTGTATCATATATTCCGCGCCTGTTAGGGTTAATGAAAAGAATTTATATAGTAGTCCTAAGAAACCGCTACCGTTCGGCACCCTTCATATTGACCACCTGGGGTCCCTACCTTCCATCAAGTCTAAACGTATGCATCTACTTGTACTCGTAGTTGTTGATGCGTTTACTAAATTCATCAAGTTATATCCTGTGAATTCTACCAGTGCGAAAAAAGAGATTTTCTCCCTTAAGAAATACTTCGAATACTACAGTAGGCCCAGGAAGATTGTCTCAGATAGAGGAGCATGCTTCACCTCATTAGAGTTCGCTGAATTTCTAGAGAAAAAATAATGTCAGTCATGTTAAGGTTGCAGTGGGGTCCCCACAGGCTAATGGTCAAGTAGAAAGAGTTAACCGAGTGTTGACCCCTGAAATTGAATACGCCATCAATAACTCTATACACAGTACAACGCACCAAAGACCATCTATGTTGTTAGGCGTCCGCCAAAAGGGGACAACCGTCGATTGGTTGACCGAATACCTAGACGAACAGGTAGACCCCCCCAGAGACCTTTCTGCTTCTAGGTTGGCTGCACTAGAATCTATAGAATTAACTCGACGGTACTATCAGAAATATTTCGAGGAGCATCATAGGTCAGCGAGAGTTTTCGAGTCCGGTTACTACGTTGTAATAAAAAATGTGAACGTCCCCGCGCGGAATAAAAAGTTGATCCCAAAGTCTAAAGGCCCGTACCAGATATTTAAGAAACTCCCTAATGACCGCTATATCGTCAGGGATATTGAAAATTGCCAAATAACCTAGCTGCCTTACAATGGAATCATTGAAGCATGCCATATGCGTAAATGGAGAGAGCCCAAAGTTGTTCAGGATTGCATCGGTATTGCTGTAGAGGAAAACAATACATGCGTATAAGTTTAAGTTTGTGCTAATGATCGGGGTCGATCATTTTGTCAGGATGCCCGACTGTAATATCCTTAATTGTAATAGAATCTATTTATTTGTAAGTTCAAGTAGAGATGGTGGTAGTAGCTTCCGCCTTTAATTTGAGTCTTATAGAAGTACGAACTTAATAAAAGAAGGAGAAGAATACTGTAAATATTAGTGCGTAGTATTGTTCAATTCAGTTTTCATTAAAGAGCCAATAAATTTTAAGTTTTCTTTATACATATAATAAATTTGAGTTTTATAAAATAAAATAAAAACGGATTCGACGATTTAGTTTTTTTGCAATTAGCGAAACACTCGTCTTTTTCTTTTTTTTTCATAATTTGCGCGCCCTCAAGGGATTAAAATGTTTACACACAACGCGGGCGAAGGAAAATCAGGGAAGATGGAAAGAGAGGTACCGATGAACGTTGGTTTTAAATGACTGGAGGTTACTATGACTAGGAAATAAAGAGCCAGGCAGGGCATTCCATAAGCGAGTTGTACGGTTTAGGGACGAATCACGATATTTTAGACTACGTCCGAAAGTAGGATTGAGGGTATATTGATGAGCATTCATAGCGAGACGGGTGTTACGGTTAAAAGTTTGAATGGGCGAAATGCTGCTGGCGAAATATGGAGCACTGGTGGTGGAAATAGCAATAAAACAGAGTGAGACACGAGACCTTACGTCGGTGTTCGAGGGTTTCCATTGTTTGAGTGATATTAGTATCACTATGAGTTTTATCGCACGGTTCGGAGCTGGTGCAGAGATGATTTGGGTGCATCCGACCAGATGTGGGCATTGTACTCCAATTTATAAGCGTCTTATATATTGTGGCCTGATCAGAGGGGGTGAAGTGTTTCTTACATCACTTGAGGAAACTTACAGCATTTTGGACGACACCGAAAATGTGGTCATTCCAACACAAGTTGTCGTTGACACACATACCGAGAATGGAAAGTTTATCGGTTTTGACGATGCCAGTGCTATTCATAGATAATAGCTAGGTGTTTAAATTTGGTTTTAACGACAGCATACAACATTGTGTTCTCTCATCTTTTTTTTATTGCGCCCCTTTCTGGCTCCGATATCCTTCTTCCTGTACCTTCTCTCTTTTTCTCTTCCTCTTTTTTTTTTTTGTTTTGCCAAAGCCAAAACTCGCGACTCTACTTTATACTGTTATTATATTTTGTTTCAAAAAAAACTTCCAAAGAAAAAAAGAAATAGCTTTTCGCAATTCGCAAAATCGCACTTAAATCCAAAAAATCTTAACCCTCTCAATTATCGTCGTCACCAAAGTGACTTCCAGATCTGTTGCATTCCAGAACTTCCGCCAGGCTCTCACGACTTACACACACTCTCACTCACACATTCATTTGACTCTAGCGGACCCAACGACGGGGTTATTAGCTACAACACTAGTAAGCTTTGCTGGTGTTTGCACTAGTGTCCAACTATACCTCTCATTCCTTCCATTTTACACATTCATACTGAACTCCTCGATCTCGGAGTTCGCTCCCAATTCCAGTGATAACTGGGAACTCCACTGATAGAGTTTGTGGAAGCTGTGGATCCTAACTATGCCTACTACTTCCCCTAACATTGGATTCTACATGAAATGAAATTGCGAAAAGTAGAGTTTCTTTTCTTTCTGTTACCCGGGTACTTTTCCCTATCGAATTACGTTAATAAAACTTTTTCGCAAAGTAAAAACAAACGCGAAGGAGAAAGGAAATTCGGTGGAAAGGTAGCTGGAGTGTCAGGACGAAAGAAAAAAAGTCTAGATACAATCTAAAAGGGTTCGTATCTCGATCCAGCTATCCTCTGGATCGCCGCCCCTAATAAAAGCTAAGTACAGTGCCTGCTGCAACTTTTTTCAGATTTGAAGTGAACGGGGACTGACCAATAGCGTGTCATTCCCTACAATTATTTATTTATTTCGTTTTTATATATCGGCCTTTTTGCCCTCTGGCCTTATTGCCTCCTGGTGACGGCCGGTTTTATCATTTTTTGTTTAAAGTTATTTTATTATTTCGTTATTTATTGTTTTCGTTTGTGGTTGTAGATTGTTGCGTTTGGTGTTGTTAGTTAAGGAAATCCTTTAAGAGGACTCCAAACAAAAAGCGCGAACGTCGGCCCTTACGGCCAGCACCACTATTCGTCTTACTTAATGAAAAAACTTTTATATTTCTTGGATACAATTTTTTAATTAATTAATTGATGCAATCTTCGCGGTTGTCATCACGATTAAGACTAACTCTAACTTTAAATAAGTTCTCTCGCCACAAGGTTTGATCTTGGATTGGAATGGATCCTATTTCATTAATGCATTACCAATGCACGAGCCACTAAGTCAGCAACGTATTCAACGGATGCGCGTGTACAAATACAGTATTACGGTCGGCTCAGGAATCGTGGGAAATTGATGACTAAGCCAAGTACAATTTTGTCTATGACATTCTGAAATTATGTACATCCCGTAGATCTAAAAATTGTTTTTACTCTTGAAATTACTTATGTGATAGATCGGCCATTTTGTTCAAAGTTCAGTTGGCGGTACATCGATTCTTTTGCTGATCTTACTACAAACGACGAGTTCAGTAATTAATACCAGTAGGAATAACGCAAAATCGACGACCGCTGAGAATTGGCATCTACTGTTTAGGCTTGCAAGGCGACGAATGTTACTCAGACTAGTGGTATGGACATACTCAATCTTAATCCTTTGTCCTGTTGAAGTTATATTTGTGAGAACTGGAGGTAGAGCCTGTTGGGATGTACTGGCAACGCTTGAAAAGTTATTATTTCCGATTTGGATTATCTCGTTGGTGATCTGGATAACGTAGGTACCCTGAAGCGATTTTGCTTCGTTTCCGGCAATCAGCACGCCCTTCAAGTTGGTCAAGAAGATGGTGTCCTCCCTAATAAGTTCGATGATCTCTTCGAAATTGGTACGAAATGTACAAGCAGCATGACCGCCTTTCAAAAGCCGTGGAATTTTCGTAGGTTCTTCTGTTCACATACAGTTGAGTTGCTGATAAGAATGCAGACATGCGTCATACCACAAGTTTCCTTTTGGTTAATGAGGATCTGTTGGAATGGTAAATCAATTTGACGTCCTCTTAATATCGATTACCTGGTCCATAATACGTTGTACTCCGCTTCTCTTACCTTTGGCAACGAAAGCACGGAAATTAATAGCGAACTATTTGTACACGTCGAGTGTATTCCGTACTGCAACGCCTCAACCTGATTTTCATAAGGTAGTGTTTCTATTTCATTAATGACCCTATTGATTTCTTCACGGTTTTGAATGTTGGTATTAATTAATCCGTTTTTTGCCAATTGACATGCGTATACAATCTAGTTGATTTCCTCTTTGATAATTGCGATTTGGTTAAGAATATCCTGTTTAAATTTCGCATGCTCGTAGATCTTGTTTCGTTGTTGGATCTCTCAATCACCCAGTTGATCTTCTGCGTGATGTCCTCGGTTATGTTTATTTTATAATGATGGTTATTCTTATCTATAATATCCTGCTCGTTTTGAAGAATTTTGTCCCAATCAGCTGTGTCAGGATTTCCCGCTATCCATTTCCATGCGGAACCTATCCAATTGATTGATCGTTTCACTCATGGCAACTTGCCTTTAAGTGCTGCAATGCGTTCCCTTATTTGGCCAAGATGGTATTTGGCAACGGTCTTCCTTTCGCGTTTTTTTTTAATATTAACTTCCACTGCTGTAGTTATTTCCTCAGTTAGGGCTTCAATCTGCTTAAGATTGGTGACGTGAACTCCAACCTCGTTGAATACCCATCGATAATCTATCCTTTCTCTGCGTTGATTGATATGATCGGTGACTGATACTCGTAGATATGGAAACAAAAAATAACCTATAAGGTAGTACGAGTATGTACAAAAATCGTTTCGTGTTCTTAAAGTGTCGTATGATTTTTATATACCATGTATATACCATATACATGTGTGCGTTTCAAGCGACTTAAAAAAAAAGAAGAAGAAGAAAAAGGAAATACTTAAACTGCGAGAATTTTTAGGTACGAGTATAATACTCGTACATTGTACAATCATGTGAAGAGTATACAAATGGTACGCTTGTTTAAGTTTATGTAAAAATATGCATAAAGTGTGTAATGTGCGGATTATGTGCAATGTGCGTGCACTTATCATTGTGCTTATAAGTTATACATGTAATACAGATTACAAATGTATGGTCTTGTGGTTGCTTTGCGTTTTTCATCATTATGTGTGCATTAAGTGTGAATTCTTTATAAGGCTTTTGTGCACTTTTTTAACGGTACTAGTTGCGACGGTTACTCTCTTATCCCTGGCTATGATTTCCTTCTTATATATTGGCTTATTTTTACCCTGCATTTTCTTAACAGCCGTGTAAATTACTTCACCCTTTTTATATTTCCTAGGCGGAGACTTCTTAATAATTCTCTTTTCATTGCCTACTTTCTGCTTTCTTTCTATTACACCCCTCAAATCGTTATTGACCATAATGCGGAAATTAACTAGGTTCTGATAATTAATCCTTGAACTTCTATTGAAGAACACATCGGCAGGTTTCCGCTTTTTTACCGAGTGGATAGTGTTGTTATACCTATCTACAGCTATACTAAATAACTCCTTGGGTCTTAAGTCCTCTTATCCTGCTTTAAGGCAACGATAGATTTCAGGAACTGTTGAGTGAAATCTTTCGACCTGACCATTTAACTCTCTTCGATGAACTGGTCTTAGATAGAGCTTTATGTTTAATTTCCTTATAAAGTTCCTGTTTGACTCAGGAAGCTTCTCACATTGCCTGTCACTAGGATTTTTGATACTGAGAAATAGTGTAAAATTTGAATGATCTTGTCTCGTAGTTGAAGCGAAGATTTGTTCCTAATATGGAATAGTTTGGTGAACTTTGAGAATTTATTAATACACCTGATGAACTTCTCATTTTGTAGTTCCATAAAATTAATGTGAAGTAGCTCACAGGGGAACGATTTACGGGGGTCGATTGCAATTCAGGCTGAATAAGATGTCTGTCGTACTTATTCGCCAAACAAATCTTCTCTATCTCTTATATACTTGGTTATGTGGCTATTCATTTTAGGAAAATAGATATTTTCTAGTAACTGCTCCTTATTTTCTCTGGGATTTCTGTGAGCTTTTCTGTATTCTTCGCTTATGAGGTTCCGTATTCGGTCCTCGTTCTTGACATCTTCTACTAATCTTTGCGTTATACGGATTTTATAATTAATGAAAGTTTCGTGGTAGACCCTTTGCAGCAGTCCTAGGTTGAATTCCGGTATCTTAAGTCCATTCTGGATATTGGGTTTAAATTTTTTCTTTAGGACCTCTACCAGGCTGGTTTTAAGTATACGTTCGAAAGCAACACAATGCCTTGAGAACCCCGGATGTGGTTCTTAATAAATTTCGAAACCCTTTCCTAATTTAATTATTACTTGATTTCGGAAAATATTTATGGGGGCCTCCACATGAGGGATTAAATCGGAACTGTCCTGTTATGCGTTATGTACAGTCTCACTAGCTGTGTCTGTTGAAACATCGTTTCTACTCGCAGTTTCCGTCGAGGAACCAGATTCACTTGCTGTTTGCGTTGCTGAGCCATGTTCCACCATTTCTGAACTTGGGACTGGTTCGGATTGTGCCGAGTCGGTCAAGTGGTTGACTTGGGTCTTCAATTTTGATAGAGCGTTAAGTTCGATTTATCCGGTTTGTAAATCAACTTGCAGTTATACTGTAATATTTAGCTTTCCTCAAGCTCGCTATGGTGACGTAAATGTCTGGAATAGGATAGACGTCGGCGATAGTAACAGAGTTAAGGCGCCCACAGGGTTTCGGCTTCTTAGGCACAACCCAAATCGGGGAATTGTAAGGACTCTTTGATGGTTGAATAATACCTTCCTTTAGAAGCTTGCTAATTTCATTGTCAACTTCGTTTCTCATACAGGCTGGATACGGATAACTTTTCGCGTAGCTTGGTTTATCCGTATTATTTCAGCCCTTACAGCTGTATTGATTGCTTCGTTACCATCAATCGGACCGAAAAATTTACTGTAGTTTCTAAGCAAGGGATCCATTTTGCACTTCATATTATCTGGTAGGTTACCATCTAGTATAGCATTAACCTCCGTTGAAACCTTTTCCCTGTGGGGAATGTTTACACCATGGGTCATCGTTAAGATATTGTTTTTTTCAGTCAATTGTTGCTTCGAAAGACTTAAGGGTATCATCGCCTATGATACCATCAAAAGGGGAAAGGTCGGGTAAGACATAAAATACTACGATAGAATTGTTACCTATATTTCTAAAGAAAGCCCCACTCAACTTTTCCTTGATCTCTATATTTCCTGCGGCAGAGCGAACTTTAAAAGATTTAGGAGACAAGTAGGTTTTTGGACTGCAGACGGACTTATGAAATTTTTATTTGGCCCGGTATCCACCAGGAACTCGAACTTCTTTCCCTCACTAGTAACGTATTCTATGTATGGAATACTAGATTCCCGTCCTTCATAAATTTTACCTTGTGAAAAGCCTCTGCTGTTTCCGCGGCATTCTATCGGATTGTGCGCCCTTCTTGGAACGATTATCTCCTCACGGACTGTTAGCATAGTCAACCTGTCGGGATTTTATTGATCTGTCCGCATTCATCTTCTCTTGGTGTTTGGGTGCAGATGACCTAGGAGGATGGCCTTGCTCCTCACTTTAATGTTCGTTTCTGGAGGAATGATGGAATTTACTGAACCTGTGCTTATGCCTCTGATGCCTATGAGGTAGAGTGAGGGCTGTATTTCCATACTTAAAGGATTGGTTGACATGGAACGTAACCGTATTAGATGTATGAGGGGTGTGAGTAGTGTGATTCCTGAAATTCATATTTTGAAATTCCAAGCATGCTGTATAGGCTTCGGGTAAAGTCTTGAGCTTCTGGACGATCAGCATTCTTGATAGATCTCCATACAAAGACATCTAAAGCTGTTACCGTTTCTTCAGAGTACGACTCGGTTTTTACCTTGTTTAAGGAAAACTGATGGTTCACAGTAGCATAAGCCTCGAGCCCCTCTGTACCAGCTGACTTAGCTGGTGCTCCAGAGTTCTTATATCACGCTTATCTGCATAGTTCAGGGACTAGCATCCTTTGATTGCACCCCAACCGTTATCGAAAATATTATACCACCATCAAAAAGTTCCCGGAATGTATTCAGAAAATTAAAAATACAAATTTCTTCATCTAAATCTATATTTTCCCCTTCAAAGTAATCCCTATCGACTGCAACACACTTATGCCAGCGCTTGATCCAATCCTCGAAACATTTTTTATATTCGGTTTTCGGTATGTCCATCGCTTCCTGCGATTTTTCCATTACTTCCTCTCGGCTGCTGAAACGCGCTCCCCGTAGTGGTTTTTTAACTCGATTGAACAGAAAGAAGTCACAGGGAGCCAAATCAGGTGAATTCGGTGGCTATTGGATGGTATTTGTTGCAATTTTCGTCAAAAAAATTACGAATAATGATGGCACTTTGCCCTACTAACGCCCAAATAATACTCTTTATTTACTGTCTGGCCTTCTGGAAAAAATTTATGATGCACTACACCGTTGTAATCCATGAAAACCGTGAGCATTGCCTTCTTTTTTGACTGAAAACGACGTGGATTTTTTGGTCTCGGCTCATTTGGTGAACGCCATTCACTTACCTGATGTCTGGATTGCGTGTCGTACTCATAAACCCACGTCTCGTCTCCAGTCATGATCTTTTTGATGAATGTGGGATCGGATTCAGCCTCGCAAAACATCTCTTTTGCGACTTCAACTCGGTCTCTTTTTTGCATAAAATTGAGGTCTTTTGGCACGACGGAAACCCAAATCATTAACCAAAATGCCTTGGACGGATCCATACGCAATGTTCAAGTTTTCCGCTATCTCTCTGATGGTTAATTTGCGGTTATTTACCAATATTTCTTTTACTTCATCAATGTTTTCATCGATTTTCGATGTCGATGGTCTGCAACTGCGTTCATCATCTTCCATTGACTCACGACCACTTTTGAACCGCTCGTGCCACTGGTAAATGACCGTTGTCTTTAAAGAATCGTTGCTGAAACACTTTTTTAACATTTCCAACGTTCGCGCACCATTAAATCCGTTTTTTACTCAAAATTTAATACAAGTTCGTTGTTGGAAATTTAAATCAATTTCTAAAATTGTAAAAAATCGCCAACATACACAGAGATAGATGTACTCTTGGCTACGTAACTTTTGCAAATGTCAAGCCATGATGCTAAGATTTAAAGTGAATGTCAACAACAGATTTATCAACTTAACAGAAAAAACAGAACTCAAATCGAAGCAATAGGAGCGCCACACGGTGGTAATTCCAGGACCGGGGTGGTATGTATACATTTGCTGCGATTTGTTTTTTTTTTTTCTTTTTTAACATAATCTGAACTGACAGATTTGATAATAAATTTTGTTTTCTTTTATCGATTTGAGTTTTATTTTTAGTTCGTTTATAAGAAATTTGTTCTCTTATATTCGTGCTACTGATATAAGAATTTTTTTTTTATACCAGTTCTTTCGTTATAAGAGAAAACCGGATATAAGAAACAGACCCATTGGATTCTTTGAATTTTTTATATCCGATATCTACTGTATAATGAAATATGTAGTGAAAAGAAAAAAAACTAAATGACAAAGAAAAAAAACGATTCTTTCCTCTTTCTTTCCGAAAGATTGTGTTTGTCCGTTTTTGTTGCCAGCATTTATAATTGCAGACAACCTACTTAGGCACGATGGACTTCACACGTATCCATCATTGTGTTCCGTGATATCGTGCCAACAGCATGTCCCTGCTTGGGCGCCAATTAAGGAAATCCTTTAAGACGATTCCAAAAAAACGTGAACGTCAGCCCATAGGGCCAACACCACTGTTCGTCTTACATAACGAAAAAATTTTTATACTTCTTGGATACAATTGACTAATTAATTAATTGATACAATCTTCGCGGTTGCCGTCACGATTAAGACTAACTCTAACTTAAAATAAGTTCTCTCGCCACAAGGTTTCCTCATGGATTCGAATGGATCCTATTTCACTAAATGCATTCTCATTTCACGAGCTGCTAAGTCATCAAGGTATTCAACGGATGAGCGTGTACAGATACAGTATTGGGGTCGGCTCGGGAATCGTGAAACTGATGACTAAGCAAAGTACAGTGTTGTCTGTGACACAATGTATGGCGTGATAACTTGTTATTTGTATATTTTTGTTGTTGTTTGCTGTTTGTTGTTTGGCTGTTTGATGTTGTTTGTTGTTGTTTGTATGTTTATATGCTCCCTCGTTGGAGGCTCTCTTAATTCTTGGCCGTCCGCCTACACGCCTCTGCTGCTCCGTCGGTGGGATGCTGGCTTATAGAGGGGTCGTCATTCGTTCATCCATCGAACCTAATTTTTAAAGCTGGTGTGTTGTTGGAGTGTGCCCGATTATGCTGGCCGTCCGTCTGCACACCACAGTTGCTCCCTCGTTGGAGTGTTATAGAGATCGTCGCCTCTTCACCCATCGATCGATTGGCTCGGTGTTGTATCCACATCGGTTGCAGGCTGTGGTGTTATTTAATCCTCCGGTTACTTGGCTTTCGTTGTGGTGCAGGCTCCAGGGATGGTCTTCCCCAACCCGTCATCATCGTGTTGGGGTGTCTTAATTGAAAGGTCCGTCCGTTCCCATCCATCAGTGACTTTCAGAAGTCCTGACTGTTGCAGCTCGTTGCGAGTCTCCCGTCTATCCCAGGGGCTTCGAAAACGGTGTTCCTGGTGGACTTCCTGTCGCACCTTGGGCTCTTGCTTCGTCGTGAGTCTCCCCACTGTCCTTAGGGCTTCACCGACCGAACCTCCTAGTTCTCCTCTGCGGCGCAAACCGCCCGTGACACCTATGTGGGTTGTTTTCCGCGATCAGGGGTTGGTGGGCCTCGGGCTGATGGGACCATGGCTGCCCTCCACATCCGCCAGAGCTCGGTGATCCCACTCAAAGAAAAGAGGGACCGAAGGGACTTGCAAGAGAAAGAGAGTCAACCTTGTTGCGGGAAAATTTAGCTCAACAATTGGTATAAACTTATTAAATAACTTAAATGCAGCAATTAATATCAAAGAAGGAAATATTAATGTTAGTAATCAGTCCTTTAACTTTATTAATGCTCCATACGCGTTAAGCGAAATATTTTTATTTGTACTATTTAATGAAACCTCTAATCATATTCAAATGGAGCATCCTAACAATGAGGAATGCCAAGGAGTAGATAAATCACTAAAAAGGTTCGGAAATGCATTCTATAAGGAAGGTGATAATTTGACTAGTACAAAAGAAATATACAATGATATAATAACTACAACGGCCCAACAGGTCAATGCTAACCTCTACAGGTATCCCCCTCAAAACTAAGAGGAAGCAAGACGTCAAATCAATGAATTGGATGACCAGAATATAACTAGGAAATGCAATTCAAAATATTCTGCTCCTCTTACAATTAGTTGTACCAAAGAAAATAGACAACGCAGGGCAAAAAGAAATTTAAAATTAAATATGGTCACCATAGATGGCAAATTTCCATAACCCAATATAGACTCCATCTTAGACAAACTCAGAAAGGCTCAATACTTCCCTACTTTAAACCTGGCTAAAAGTTACCATCAAATCCTGACAAGAGAAGAAGATAGGATGAAAACAGATTTCGTCATGCCACATGCACTATATGAATTTGTAATAATGCCATTTATTCTTAAAAACGCCCTAGCGACGCACATAGGGGTATCTGCATCAAAAACCTGACCAAAGGTCGATTTTCTAAAAAGTAAAATTGAGAAGTAAAATTTTTGTGTAGCACAAGGTATTTATACGAGTATATGGATCAACATGATGCAGTTTTTTTTTTTTTTGTTGTAAAGCGACAAAACAAAAGTTGCACTTTTTTTGTAATGCTTGATAATTTGGTGAGTGTTGTTCAATATTTGATTGCTAGTGGTTGTGATTGTAAACTTAGAATTTTTAAAAAGAAAGTTCAACTCCAGGTAAGTATTAATAAATTCAGTTCTATTTTTTAAATATTAAGCCGTTATTTTTTGTTTAAATTAGGGTTTAAAACATTATGGCAACAATTTATGTTTTTTTTTTAAATTTTATTGGTTTTGATATAGAATACCCTACCAATCTGCATTGTTTTGGAGCTTTTAAGTTACTTTGAATGTTCACAAATCAATCCAAAAAGAAATGGCCGGTTTCAATATTAAAAACTGTGTGCGAATGAGTTTTTCAATTTCGTATTAGAAGCACTCATACGCTAATACAAGATTTTTAAATTATAATTTTTTATATGTTGTGGAACTGTTTTCTGTGATTTGGGAAACGCCTTATGGGTTTTAAGCAGAGCATACCGTGAGTGTTTAATTTACGCACAATGCTTTAACAGACTTTAGAACTCTACATAAGAAATTTTTCCTATTAGGATCATCAGGATGAAGAGTTGTGACCCAAAATATTTATATAAATAACTACTCGTATATATATAAGATATAGATCAAAAATTGATTTATTTATTAATAATCCTTATTGATAAGAACAACTTCAAATATATAAACCAAACGTTTCGAAATTTTTGTGCGGTTTTAAGCGAAATTGGTTTGAATCGAAGAGGAGAACACTCACAATTCCAATCGCAAGTGCCATACCTGGGCGACCCCTCTACCGCGAGCATCGAACTTGTCGGGTTGTAGAGGCTGAGTAGGGTTAATGAGTCTCGAGAAATTTTCCAGACGAGTCCTGAAACCAAGGGATGCTGCCCCCCCTCCCTTTTACCTGCCAACCACCCATTTTGCACTGCGCTGGATCAAGGTTTCATAAGACCCATGTCGAAGATCAACCTAGCTGACGGCACAGCATAGCTCAGTCGCGAACAGAGTATCCGGATACCTGGCGACCTGGCGACCTGGCGACCTGGCGACCTGACGACCTGCCGACCTGGCGACCTCCGGATTAATTAGGCTTATCTGTATACGGCGGATTTCTGTACAGATGGACCACTCTTTCCCGCTACTCGTACGACCACATTATGGAAGACTCATTAAACAATACAAAACGCGAGGCCAGTACTCTTTAATACCGGGCAGTAGAACGGTGCCTGCATCGACTACCGGCAAGGCTCCTCCATTGTCGAGCGGAGGTAAAACTGTGTCAGGCCATGTTGCACCATTCTCTAAAGGCGCAAGCGCAACGAGCTAAACACAAATCTTCAAGGAGTGTTAAGACTGTGGCAAGCCATTATCCTATCACTTCCTCCACCCCTAGCAGCAGCAAGTTTGTGGCACACCACGGACTTGTCGCTGCTACTAAAACTCCTCTCCCCAAGAAGAAATCTGGAACTCAGCCGCCTCGGCAAGCTCCATCTAAGGCGCTCTACCTAAGACGCCGAAATGCTTCACGCATCACCAAAACCTTCGGATTCATTCCGGAGGTTGAGAGAAGTGCGGACATAAAGAGCAAGATTGAGTGGGCTAATAACATCCTAAAATACGGATTACCCACTGCTTCCACTGCTCCCAAAACATCTAAAGACTGCTCCAAGCGCCGGAGATCGTTGGAGGAAACCGTGCAGGTTCCCAAGAGGCCAAAAACTCACAGCACTATAACCCCTGGGCCATCCAACAGCACATCCCTGAGGTCTTTCGGCGAAGTCCTAAAGGCCGCAATTATAATCGCGGTAATCGATAGGAACGATACCGACGGTTTTATAACGAGTGAATGGTGGCAGCTGGTCAAGCTGAAGCTTTCGAGCTACTTCTTGGCCATCTTGCGGGAAAACCCCGGACCACCTCCCATCACAAGCGACTCTGTCTGGCACCAAGGCGACGTCAAACTCATCGCATGTGCCAATCAAAGATTTCTCGATCTCTTCACTAAGGCCATAGGGGGTTTAGGAGAGATTTGGTCAGATGCAAAACTCGAGGGCGTCTCTAAGGACATCCCGAGCAGACCTCGAAGTCGTATCTGGATCCCAGCTGAACCCTCCTCCTCAGAAAACATTCTGGAAATCATCAGGTTCCGACTTATGACTGGACAGTTCCGAAACTGGAGGAACTAAGGTGCTCTTATAGATGCGCGTTGATCAGAGGCATGATTCGGGTCGGATTCGAGTCTATAAAAAATATGAGCTGGATGCTGATAAGCAACCTACTCCTCCTTTAACGGAGACACCACCAAACACAACCTCAAATCTTGGAGTGTCAATATCCTTTCCAGAAATGGATAGCGATGACTCCAATCCATCCGAGGTGATAACTAAGCCGTCGGTCTTCTGTTGCCCTGTCGGAAATAAAAACCGATGACGAAGCAAAAAGAGGTCCTATACGATTAGAGGAGGAAGCTGAGCTCTTGGGCACATCTTCAGAATCGGAGGACCCCAACAGCACCGTGGTGGAGGCTACTCTGGAGAACTCCAGATTAATCTCCATGACAGGCTTCGGCCGCACTCATTAGGACACCCGTGGAGCGTACGCGTACACAAGAGACAAAGGTAAGATCAGCACTTGTATATTAGTGAAACGAAGCCTTAATACATTTTTACTTCCTAATCTCAGCGACCCCGACTTTACCCTTGCCAGACTAGAGACTGCTGTTCCTACTGGCTGTTATCGGTAAACCTTCGCTACGATCATGTGGACCCTCTCCCTGGTGATAACCTAGAAAGGGTGGAACTGGAAACTGGAAGGCAGAATACTGGCCTCATCATGGGATGCGACGCTAACGCTCATCACACGGTATGGGGCAGAACCGACATCAACGATTGAGATGAGTCGCTTTCTGACTATATCTTAAGTACTAACCTCTTTATTTGCAACATTGGCATTGAGTCCACTTTTGTAACTAGAAACCGACAGGAAGTGCTAGATATCACTCTTGTCTCCAACAGTATCACTCAAATGCTAACGAACTGGATGGCATCGTCTGAACACTCTTTTTCAGACCATAAATACATCCATTTCTGCCCGAGAGATCCTCCCCCAGCCAACCAGCATCCCGGAACTACCGGAAAACTGATTGGCCAAAATACAGAGGAATACTGTCAGAAATAATAGCCTCTGAATTTTCAAGTCCCCCGTGTGACACCAATGAGCTTAACATGAAAGTCAGGGTATTCACTCTGGCTCAAAATCAGGCTATGGCCGCTTCCTGCCCTCTTATTCAACCTAGAGGAAGAAAAAGCCACATTGGTTGACATCAGCACTAGGAGTACTCAGGCACATTTGCAGAAAACTTCTCAACGTAGCAAAAAGCACAAGAAAAGTGACTCACTGGGACTCATACAAAGAATCCCTCAAATTATACTGAGAACTGAGGAAGGTAAAGCAACAATCCTGGTGGTCTTTCCGTGACAAAATCCCGGAAACTTCTGAGGTATTGCAGCTTAGAAAAATCTTTTCTACAAATCCTATGATGCCTAGCTGTTTGGAAAAAACCGATGGCTCTTGGACAACCTCAACTGATGAATCACTCAACCTGCTACTGCTTTCCAGGTAGCTTCCAATTCGCGGCCAGTGGTAATCCAAACAAGACTATTCCAAATGGGATCAAAATTCATGGTCTGATTACTAGAGACAAACTGTTCTGAGCGCTGCATAGCTTCAAACCATACAAGTCTGCTGGTCTGGACGGTATTATACCTGCCGAACTACAGAGGTCCTCAGATATTATCTTGCCTACGCTAGAAAATATTATGAGGAGCTTTGTAGAACTGATCCACGTTCCAATGTAGTTTTTATTCCCAAAGCCGGAAAGTGTTCTCATGTTGTCCCAAAAGACCTCAGACCTATAAGTCAATCATCTTTCCTTCTTAAAACTCTAGAACAACTGATTGATACCCATATATGAGCTAACATTGATCTAAGACCTATGTCAACGGCTCAAAATGCCTACTGTAAAGGAAAGTCAGTGGAAACGGCTCCGCATTCACTGACTATCCACATCGA
Source organism: Volucella zonaria (assembly GCA_963966105.1). Classification (NCBI taxonomy): domain Eukaryota; kingdom Metazoa; phylum Arthropoda; class Insecta; order Diptera; family Syrphidae; genus Volucella; species Volucella zonaria. The sequence goes on from OZ014530.1 coordinate 204,022,845, forward strand.
ACGATCCCTACAATATAGAGAGTTCACAACGGTTGCTTTCCTGAACATAGAGGGTGCCTTTAACAACGTCAACACATTCGCAATCACGACTGCGCTGTTAGCTCTGCAGGTGGACGACTCACTTGGTGAGACTTTTGCTAAAAGATGTGTCAGCATAGGTACGCTACGAGGCGGTGTCCTTTCTCCCCTTCACTGGAACTTAGTAGTTAATGAACTGCTGATATACCTGGAAGCGGGTGGTAGCAGGGTAATTGCCTATGCAGAAGACGTTGCTATAGCCGTCTCAGGAAAGCATCTCAATACCATCAAGGAACACTTACAGCAAAATCTTAACTGATTAGCCCGTTGAGCGGATCCCTGCGGATTGGGAGTAAACCCCCATAAAACAGATTTCGTCATCTTTTCCAGGAAATATAAAATTACAATCATGGGCCCTGCCTCAATCAACGGTACCAGCTTAGCCTTTCCAATACAGCCAAATATCTGGGTCTTATTTTTGATAGGAAACTAAACTGGAATGCTAATATTCAAGAAATAGTAAAGAAAGATTCAGTAGATTTGTTCTCTTGCAAAAAAAAAAAAACAATTGGGAACAAACGGAGCCTTCAACCCCGCATTACCCACTTGCAGTATGTCACGGCTATAAGACTGATACTCACCTACGGGTTGGTTGTCTGGTGGAAGGCCTTAGATAATGCAACCTACTCAGCAAACTAAACAGAGTCCAATGAACAGCATATCTATGCATAAGCCGAGCTCTATGCACTACTGCCTCCGGCACTGGATATTCTGTGTCACTTCACACCCCTCGCTGCGACCGCAGCTATTTGCCTTAAAGCGACAACACAATGGACAAATAATTTAGAGGGTCACGGTAATATTCTTAATATAGTTAGTAGGAACTCTCTCAGAACATTGATTACAGTATATCCAAACATTGGTATGTCAAAAACTTTCATGTATGCATCCGATCTAGATTATTCTGGGAGGAAGATGCTTTCATGGACGACAAATCACTCCACTTCTATACAGATAGCTCTAAGACTGATAGCGGGGATGGTGATGGCGTTTTCTCAGATAAGCTTAGTTTAAGCTTCACCTTCGATCTTCCAAATCACTGTAGCGTGTTCCAGGCGGAAATTTTGGCGATTAAAGAAGCTCTGTCCTGGATGAAGAAAAACGTGATATATGCAAGGGGTACTCGCATCTTTTTGGATAGTCAAACCGCTATCAAGCCCCTTGACTCAGACGCACTAAATTATAGAATCGCCCCTGACTGCTGATCATCTCATAGGGAGATGGCAGAGCAGTTCAACCTTCACCTATGCTGGGTGCCGGGCCACAGAGGCATTCCAGGATGCAAGCAAAAGAACAATCTTTTGGACTGTTGTCCAGCGACAAAACAGATCTGGTCAAACTGGATCTGAATCACTCTAAATGTTTGATCTTTCTAAATAGGAAACATTTCACTGCCATGTCATCACTGAACACTGCCTTGTAGCCAAGTATGCAAGAAGGCTTGGCGTCCTTACAAATAGTTTCTGCAGAAGATACATGGACGAGGAGGACGAAGAGACAATCCTCCACCTACTCAGGAAACTCCACTTAGGAGCTTTCTTCTACAATGATTAAGGGATCTAGAGAATACCTATACACATTCATAGTCTCCTACGCTGCATTATAAGCCCAAATTGGTTCCAAGAGTAGGAGGATCACATATCCACGTGGCATCACAGCCAATAGGCTTAAGTGTGTTGATCTTTCCTACAGCCACTCTTACTTAACCTAACCTAATAAGCAAATTTCCATTTTCTTTAACCCATTCCATAGAAGTGAAGGAAATCAACATTTCAAATTACGAATAAATAAATACAGGTGACAAAATCAGAGAGAGGTGTAGTTGACTCCTCCTCTTGTGACTCGATAGTTGTTAAGTTAGTAAAGAAGTAGTAAAGTGTCTCTTGTTAAGAATATGAATTGTGATTTTTTTAACCCCCTTTCTAAACAAAAATAAAATTTCCGCGTAAGCAGCTAGGAGGACTTCAGTATTAAGCCAATATAACGCATCAACGATATCATATTATAGACTGATGGTTACCATATTGCTGTTACTGTAACATATTCGCAACCAAGCTTATTTAAAAAATATTCGAATATCAGGTGTTTCCGCGAATCTGAATCTATACGATGGTAAGCGTTCCTGGTGCTTCCCGGTACTACAGAAATCTAGTTAAGGGTTGTGCTGTTGGCGTATCTGACACACACGCAGGGTTTTACCCGACTACCACAACGAAACTCCTGGTTTGATGAAAATTGGCGGAAAGGGAAATAAAAGGTGTACAATGCGGCACTGACATATAATATAATGAATAGCGACATATAAGCTTAAGTCCAATAAGGCTGTAAGAGCAAACCTCCCGAATTATTTAGGACAACCGGAGCTGGCCTGGTAAGGAGCATACATCAAGTTATCAGTTAAATTTTGTCGGATGAAACTATGCCAATTGAATGGAATCTCAGTATCGGCTGTCCCCACATCAACTATAAAGGAATCTGTTTCTTTAGTTTTTTAAGAGCAAAGAGTCCATTGTATGTCTCTTTACTGGAATTTCCCAGTCTTTCTCAGAACGATGAATAACACTTCTGGGAGTAAGTTCCTTTAGTACCAGCGCCCACCACAGTGCAGCCAGGATGTTATGTCACTTATGCGCAGTACACTTAGGTGCTAAGCAAACACGTATGGCCCAGTTGCGACACCGACCAGCGGTATGCCTACTTTTTTACTGACTGCAGGAAAGTCGCTGATATCTTAGACGCGTTGCGAAGCATTCGTTTGATCTGCCACTACCATGGGTGGCCATGTCATACATTAATGAAACCAAACTGTTAATTGAAATTCTAATCGAGTTGGTTCTTTGTTTTGCAAGTCCACCGGCTATCTCAATTGCTGTGGCCTCTTTGAGACCTGGGGCCCAATTCAGCCTTCCGACTACATACAAAAAATCTTTGCATTTTTCAACTAGAAGTAGTGAGAGGGAACAACAGGACTCTAAGCACAGCTTGGCTATTGTACCAGACGCGGATACTACCATGTGTACATTTCCGCTTGGATGACAAACGACAATTTACTTAGGAGGAGTCAAATAAAACGTTGCCATCTACAGGCGCCCGATTCTAGATCAGTTTTGCACTCATAGGGTCAGATTCTGGCCGAAATCATTTATAGGCATAGAGAAACTCCATTTCGTATTCTCACACCAGCAGGAGTTGTTATTGCATCAGAGGGTATGTCAATAAGGCAAAAGTCGAAGGACAATTAGCGCTCTATAGAAACTTCAGTGACTGTTGTACCAAAGACCACTTTTTTTTAAATGGAACATGGCATTGAGAATGCAGTCCATGATGTGAATATCAAGGGGAAGGAGATTCATTAGTACGCCTAGAGCACAGCCAGGCCTGCTAGGGAAAGGACCCATGCAGATGAAACAGACCAGTCTTTGAGTTTGATAAAGGCTTTCGTGAATGCTTGTCCCGCCAAACAATCGACGTATACGATACAGTACGCCGTTTCATAGCCGTTTAAAGGAACCTCTGCATTGGTAAGCCCTATCTTTTGTTGCAAGCCAGAGAACCGACAGCGTCTTGGAGGTGGTCAACATGACATGTGTAGTCTAAAGTAGTTTGTTATGAAGGATGACACCCGAACACTTAACTTCGTGTCAGAAATGGATAGCCATAACTTTAAGCACTAGATGAGTCAGGCCAGTCGGCTTCCCACTTCTTATTAAAAAAATAAAATCAGATTAGCGGAGGTTAGCTGAAAGCCTATTTCTAGTGCAACAATCGCCTGTCACGAGGGCTGCGTATTCTTTTGAGCAAATAGTCCCTAAACACGATTCAATAGACAGTAAAGAAACATTAAGTCGACCAACATGCACCACAGCAGCGGAGATAGTACGCCCCTTTTTTGGGCAATTTTTGTTTACCCCCCCAATCACATACTAATCGCAGTCAACGTAGGCAATCAGGGAGGTTTATATTCCTCAGCATTATTCTTATCCACAAAACTAGTGGTCCGTCTACGCCGTGTTATTTGGCCGAGTTACACATGCCGTCAACGGTTGAGTTGTCAAAAGCGCATACTCCTTCTAATTATCGAGTGCGAGTTCAATTCTCACCACCAAATTTTGAAGCGCAGTTTCGCTTCTTAGACAGAGCATGCATTTGCAAAACAGTTTGCTTCACACGAAGCTCTAGGTAAACGTGTAGTTATCTTTTCCAATTTTCGGTATGAAGTAATAACAGTAGTAGCACACTATTCGCCAAGGGCCCGGTACATACGCCGCACACCGGAACTAGAGCCTTTCTTGTGTGCATCACTGATCTGAGTAGGACATTGTGCACGGCTTAAGTGCTTAAAAGACGTCATACATAACTTAGCTCAACCGCTTGGAAAAACGAGTGTGGACTATTGCGCTCTTCAAACTTCATCAAGTATGTATGTACATCACATTTTCATTGACATCCAGATGTATAATATTTGTATCTACAGTCCTTTTTGTTAAATTAAATTAAATTTGAATATTTCACATCGCTTCCATTGAGCTATTTGACTTATCCATCAATCAATAAAGACGAATTGAGTTTCAAACACATTTGAGTAATTTTTTTTTTCTTCTTTTTTATTTCAATGAAACGTACGTACGTAGATATAATGTGAAATCGTCTTCCTTTTCCTCAAATTATTCACCCAATCGAACAGAGGAAAAAAAAGGAACGAAAGTAAAAGAAAATAGGGCGTAGCGATGTTAATATCTGTAAAAGCTGTCAGCATGACTCGATACGGTGACATACGAGTACACCCTCCGCTCTTCGGGATAACATTATCCCACAAAGTATCTCAAATGTCAGTAACTATCTACGATTTGCCCCAATACGAGATGTTTAACACATGCGCTTATATCAATCCCCATTGTAACGATGCCTTGGTAAGTCAAGAATGAAAGAGCAATTCTAATTCCATACCAGAGGAGCACTTAAGATGATTGCATTACTTATTTCACCTGTAGATATCTTTTTTTCGATATCTTTTCTTCCTTTTACTTTCGCTTCCTTGAATTGATTTTTTTTTTCCAACAAGAAACCCTGTCATTTACAGTTAAAATAGTGAACATTGTTAAGGTATGTAGTTGTGCGGACTTTCGATTTGAATATAGAGATTTATAGAGATTCTACTTCGGAAACATGTCCTAATGGACAGATAAAATAATTCTCCCAGTAGGATCCGTTTTGAATTTTTATTACAATTTATATATTATTGTAGATAGGATAAAAGAAAATTTTGAATATTTCTCTAGCACTTTTTTAGCAATCCTCTTTGATTTTGATCTTCTTATGGTAATTTGAGTTTGAATATTATAAATATGAGATTTATTGTTATTTAAATTTGTCAGGAGCTTAAAAAGAGGTCAGCGGGTCAGATCTCCGATTCAGTGTTTTTGCAACCCAAAGAAGGCACCATTGATCCATAATGAATATTAGTAGGACATTTTTGGAGGACGAGACAACTCCTCTTTATATTTTTTTAAGAGGTTCGGGATATTTTGTTTAAAAAAAATACAAAGAAATTAACCTGATGACGAACATTTAAATCCATTTAAAGGATTATTTAATGCCATTTAATATTTGAAAATAGTTTCGAGCATACCACCTTCATCAAAAAGTTCCCGGGGGACACCACCGTGTGGCGCTCCCATTGTTCCGATTTGAGTTCTGTTTTTTTTAGGTTGGTAAATCTGTTTTCGACATAGAGGGAATGCGTCATAGCTTGACATTTGCAAAAGTTACGTAGCCAAGAATACATCTATCTCTGTGTATGTTGGCGATTTTTTACAATTTTAGAAATTGATTTAAATTTCCAACAAAGAACTTGTATTAAATTTTGCGTAAAAAACGGATTTAATGGTGCGCGAACGTTGGAAATGTTGAAAAAGTGTTTCAGCAACGATTCTTTAAAGAAAACGGCCATTTACCAGTGGCACGAGCGGTTCAAAAGTGGTCGTGAGTTAATGGAAGATGATGAACGCAGTGGCAGACCATCGACATCAAAAACCGACGAAAACATTGATGAAGTAAAAGAAATGTTGGTCAATAACCGCAAATTAACCATCAGAGAGATAGCGGAGGACTTGAACATTGCCTATGGATCCGTCCAAGACATTTTGGTTAATGATTTGGGTTTCCGTCGTGTAGCAGCAAAGTTGATGCTTCAATGTCATTGAAAAAAGAGACCGTGTTGACGTCGCAAAAGAGATGATTTGCGAGGCTGAATCCGATCCCACATTCATCAAAACGATCATTACTGAAGACGAGACGTGGGTTTATGAGTACGACACGCAATCCAGACCAGAATTGTGGGCAGAAAACTTGTGGATTTTGCACCATGATAACGCACCGTCGCACAGTGCCATCATTATTCGTAATTTTTTGACGAAAATTGCAACAAATACCATCCAACACCCACCGAATTCACCTGATTTGGCTCCCTGTGACTTCTTTCTGTTCAATCGAGTTAAAAAAGCACTACGGGGAACGCGTTTCAGCATCCGAGAGGAAGTAATGGAAAACTCGCAGGAAGCACTGATGGACATACCGAAAACCGAATATAAAAAATGTTTCGAGGATTGGATCAAGAACTGGCATAAGTGTGTTGCAGTCGATGGGGATTACTCTGAAGGGAACAATATAGATTTAGATGAATAAACTTGTAATCCCAATTTTCTGAACACATTCCTTTTTTGATCAAGGTAGTATGTTCACCACGACTCGTACATAGCGCATTCCAGAGGTTCAATTTGCGACGAATTTTTCAAGCAAACGGAAAATAATCCAAAACCGCGAAATCGCGCTGTTTGCTGGTTAATTGACGGGCCCATTTATGGAAATGACTCTACTGTCAAATCCGTGGTGTTTCCATTGGTATTATTGGGAGGAGCAGCATTCACCTGACATCTTCCACATTGATGTCACTCAAATTTGCGAACAAATAGTCGTTGATTATCGCATGCTACGTGTGTCTATTGACAGTGAAACTTGGGCTCACTTTGAAGAAATAAGGGCAGGTGATGCCACCGGCTTACTCGTATAATCCACACTATACAGTACATATTTCTAGATGCAATGGGATCTAGTGAGCTTCTTGATGATTGCTGTCCTTGTAAACACACCAATTCTGCATATTTATGTAGCCGTTTTGCCACAAGCCCCATGACTGAACAAATTGATTTAGAGCCCAAACACTGAACGTTTTGTATTTGTATTTGTATTTGATTTAGGTTAAAATTACATTAGTACTACAAGATTAGATATCTTTTAAAAGCATAGTTAAATTAACAATTAGTCAAAATAATCAAAATAAATAAAAATAATAATTATAATACCTAAGTTATGAAGCGGTTATCTGACAGTTAAGGGAAAAGCTTCTTCTGGAAGACGCCATATGAGTTGATAATCTGCAATTCGTGTGGAAGATAGTTCCAGATGCCAATTGCAGATACAAGAAAGGATCGTTCTCCAATGCAATATGAATGAAGGAATAATAAGTTTTTTCCCCTATTAGATTGTGCAAGATGTAGCATTTCAAAAGGATAACTAGGAGACTTACTTTGTATAATTTTAAATAGTTTTAATATTGCGGAAGTTAAAATACAGATTGAGATTCAGACCATGACGATGCAAATCTGGACATATTACTGGACCTTGAGATATTATAAATAAGACAGACACACTCATTAAACTCAACATTAAGCCGATGTTTATAAACACTGTCAAGACAAGGAAACACGGAGCAATTAAACAAAATGTAAGGCATTACACGCGTTTTGATTAATCGTGTTTTCACCAGGTGATGTAAGTAGTTCGCAGAGTATCGTAATCTTCGCAGTCCACGATAAACTTTTTTCAGGGTGTCCCTTATTCAACGGAGTAATTGGCCACGCTGCCTTAGCTCTGCCTTAGTTCTTGCTTCGATAAATTGGTGTCCTCTTCAACACAAACCTCCAGAGCTACGATATTTTCTTCCGAACGCACTGGTCCCGTTCTTGCTGGTGTATGAGTATCCAACACCGAGAATTAGAATTAGTCTATGTGAGCAATTCGCATTTAGTACATAACATGTTACCACAAAATGATTTATCGTTAATGTTACCATTTCTGTATTTGAAGTCATTAGCCTTGTCTTTGCCAACTCTAATAGCAATTTCGTTTTATCTGTATGACAGGAAACCATAAACTATGCTGAACTTCGGTTAGAAAATATCGGGTTTACAAGAGCAAGTTGTGTGAGATTTATTTTTCTACAAGATAAACGTATAAGATACGGGTACGAGTATATTATCCATTATTATTATTTAGTTTGTTCATCGCATTTAGAATACTAACGCAAGGATGCATGTCGAAAAAACATTTACATGGTTTTTTGGGGAAAAGGTTTTTGCTTTTGATACATTTAGGGAAAGAAAAACGCTCGTCCATTGTTTAATCGCCTAAAAGAACAAAGTACTATGTAACAAATATAACGAATAGCTAATAAATCTGGAAAATGGAACCATGGAAGTATTCTTTGAGTGGGATTTAAACATTTATTTTTTGAACTTAAATATTGAGGAGAAATAAACACGACTAAAACAGGGTTCCTGTGATTCTTGTATGTAATTTAGCTCCAGCCACAAATTTCGACGTTTTTAATAATCTTGCTGCCAATATTTATTTTCACTAGGTTTATAAAGATAGATCTTTTCATCAATTTTTTTTTGAATGCAAGAAAGCAAACAAAAATTTACTTTTGGTTTAGTTTGAGATAAATTTCTTAACAGATAACGACACCCAATACTTACCCTAGGGCCATATCGTACGTCTTTGTGTGACGATACATGAGATATTATAGCCGTTTCAGTTTCTGTTGCCTCTGGTGAAATAATTAGTTTAACTTGCGTGGCGTGGCGTGGTGATTTTGAATGTAAAAATAAGCCTAGCACTTTTTCCTTTATTTCAAAATTCACACCTTATATACTTGTATTTTCGAGCCATTTGTCGATGATCTTTTTACGGCGCTCCTCTTGACTCATATTTTATAAATATTTTAAACCGCACTGAAACAAAATCAATAACAAACTGAAACTAGAGAATATACAGGCTAATTTGGGTACAAAATGGGATTGCAATTCTTACGCATTGGAAGTATAGCCCTTATTAAAATTTACAGATTTTATTCGTTTCAGTCCTTAGATAGAAAAAAAACGTATTTTATATTTTCAAAATTCTAGATTTTGAACTGTATATTTACTGCCTGAAAAATACAACAAATTATTCAAACTTTATTTATTTTCAAAAAAGAGCGATGTAAGTTCAAACTACCTTCTTGAGTGAGAGTATTTTGGGAAACAATCCACGCGTAGCTGGGGTTTGTTGGTGCACTCTGGACAGTAGGTGGTTGTCCTCTTGATTTTTTTTCTTATAGTACAATATTTCTGTCAGACGATGTTCTTGTTGTCGCGTAGCAGAATACATAAGTACGCCTTATTGTTTTGCCATTCTCATCTTTTATTTTTTCTCTGTTGTGTTTTCTTGAAGTTATAGGTTGCGGAGACATCTGATCTGATCGGATGCCTCTTTTCGATACTTTCTTATTTAGATGTTATTATTTATAGCTTTTTATAATTTAAGATTTTACGGCATTTACGATTTGGGACGGCAAAGTAAAAGTTCGATCGCAACGTTTCTGTACCACTTGATACCTCTTCTGAGTGTGGTGGCATAGGAAGCCGTTTGATAAGAGATATCGATCCCCAATTTTCCCTTATTACACTTGACGACAGAAAGATGTTTAAATCGAACTCCTTGCCTTCGGGTTGATTTACTGCCCCTACTGGCGGATGATTTGATAGAGTCTGCAACAGGAGCATGCTCCGTCGAAAGAATCCTGACATCCCGGGTGCCCTTCCATTTGTGCACAACCACTCCATGTTCCTCCTCTCTGGCTTCCATTTCCCCTCCTTCAATATTGCATTCATTACCTCTTTTGGGCAATATTTCCTATTGGCCCGTATGGTTCCAACCAGGTGAGTTTGTTGATCAAGCGTGGATTTGCCCAAATTCGTAATTCGTAAAAAAATTATCCACGAAAAGGGTACGCCCCTGTCCATTCAAAAGACAACTCAGTTCTTCTCATTGTGCGACATTGCTTTTGCGGGAACCCCAAAGTTATATTTAAGGTCTTTACACCAATAGCCTTCCAGACTCCCAACCCTTACGAGACTCATCCATAATAAAAGTCCGAGTAACTTCTTTATTTCTTGACTGGTTGTAGGCCTAAATTTTTATTTTCCGCGATGCTCGTGTAGGGGTGCCCCTTTCCAATTGCTGGGCTGTTCCACGTGTTTATTGGTTTCACAAACGATTTGCTCAATATGTTTTTCGCCGATGAGCGCATCAAGGCAATTTATATTGTTTGCAACATTTGTGGTCAACATCGTAGGCATCGCTTTAAAAATCGCCTTCACTATCCTCAATGTAAGCCGCTTGCAACACTCGTACAACCTCTTCGTCTGTTAGGTATCTTCGTTCCATATTCACAATTGTTTACTAAATCAAAATCAAACCAAAACTGTGAAAAAATAAGTCGCCAAACAACAAAACAAACACCATAAACAACCATTGTACGTTTTCAAACGACGTTTCCTGGCAGAAGATAAAACACCGATTGAGGCCACTGTTGGGGAACTAGAATTTAAAGTAGAACTGACATGTACAAATAATGTAATTTGCATTCTTCTTTGGTAAACTCTTTCTTGATTTCTTAACGTAACATCAATACATGTACTGACATTATCCCGCTATACCATATAGTATGCTTTATTCGATCTTTCTTTTTGAAATGTAATTTAAAATCATTTTTTATTCGTGATACAACTGTGGAGAAATAAAGTCCAAGTTGCATTTGCTCTTCGAAATTTTTCTTCTATTCGTTTAATCATCATCAAATGGTCCTTCTTTGTCGGATATATCAACGTATAAAATCAATTTAATTGAATCATAAATTCAAAATTTGCGAATGGGAATTAAAAAATGTTTTTTTTTAATTTTTTTTTTATTCAATATTATTCAATATAGTCCCCTTTTAGTCTGATACACTTATTCCAGCGATTTTCCAACTTCTTGATCCCGTCCGAAAAGTAGTTTTCCGGAAGGTCTGCAAAATACTCCTCCGTGGCGTCGATGATTTCCTCGCGTGAGCTGAATTTTTTATTGATGAGCCATCTTTTGAAGTTTGGGAAGAGCTAATAATCCGAGGGATCCAAATACAGTTACCAATCGACGCCAAAAGTCCGCCCGATTCCGCATCAGCAAGTCCAAACACTCTTTCGAAGTGCTCTCGGGTTCGTGTTTTTGGTCATTCGCGGCACCCAGCGGCAGGATAACTTTTTCATATGCAGAATAATGCCCAAAATATGGCGTGTGCGCTCAGCACTAATCTTTGTGGTATCTGCTAGCTCGCGCAGCCAACACCATTTCATGTATTTTTTTGACATTGTCCGCTGTAACCGCATCGGAGGGCCTGCCGCTGCGGACTTGATCGGTAGTGGAGCTGCGGCCACCACGAAACTCTCGAAACCAATAGTTGCACCAGAAAAATTAAAATTCAAAACTTTAAAATGGCCATAACTCCTAAACTAGGCGTCTGCGGGGGTCATATTATGCACCAAAAAAATGAAAATTCAACTTTAAAACTAAAGACAGCATCGCACTGAAATTTTTCATGTCTGCCTAAATATGAACGGACTTCAAGTCACCATAACCTTTTTTGCAGTAGCAGCGCATTCTGGCGGTCAAGGATGTCACTTTTCACTCTGATTGGTTCACTTCACCATGCCATAGCGTACGCAGACAACTTAATCGCGTACATTTCAGGTCCAAAGATTGAGGTCATCAATATACTTTTGCAACGTGACTTTTAAAATTAAACGATATTGCGATGACTGGAAGTTGAAAATCAACTTTCATAAATCGGAAACTATTCGGTTTAGGACGCCTTTGTCTGGGGCCTTTAGGGATACCAGAAGGAATTGGCGAAAGTTCTCTATCGTCGGACAACGCGGACAGCCACTTGCTTGTCGAAATGGGATCTGGCTAGATCAATATCTATATTTTAACAAACATATAGATGTTGCTCTGGCCAGGTCAAAAGGTGCTTTTGCCCTTATAAAGAGACTGTTTTATAGCAGCCAACTCGATGCGAGGGTGAAGGTTATCTGCTACACGGCCCTTATCCGGCCTATGCGTGTATTTGGATGCCCAGTGTGGTTCAACGTGAGAGCAAGTTTATTGGAAAAGAATCGGGTGTTTGAGAGGGCTTGCTTTAGAACTAGTCTTCGTTTATACAGAACACCATGTCTGAGTACATAAAATTCTATCCTAACGAGGTCTTGTACAATAGGGCGAACCTAATAAGAGTGAACAATTTTGTTATTAAGTCGACTCGAAGGCACATTGCAAGAGCAATGACCTCATCGAACTACCTGATCTCCGGGGCTTACTACCCCAATTAAATGTATCATGAGGGAGTACAATTTGACGGTTTTGTTCCTCCGGAAGCGTTCCTCAACCTAGATAGTAAAGGCCTGATCTAGGACAGATTGGCGGTGCTGCTAATCTTCCATGTCTCTCGAACAGCTGCGACAGGCGACTCAACTACTACAGGGACATCGCACATGGCAGTGCGGAGCGTCTCCGGATCAGTAGGACGGTAGGGAGTCGCGACATGAGGGATGTTGCTCGGCAGCACCAACAATTTTAGTAGCTAGTTGAAGTAGAAGAAGCTTCACCGTTGAATTCCTCCAGATATGGGTAGCTCCATAAGAAGTAAAGTGGCTCGTACTAATTTTTTAGCCGCGTCCGGCTTATATAGTGTAAGGTAGGATTATGTTAGATTTAAGAAAAAACAAAAAAAAACTAAAAAAAAATAAAAAAAAAATATATATATACTAGCTGACCCCTGCTCGCCTTGCTTCACCCGCCTGCCACTTTTAAGACGAAAAAAATTTTCGTCGCACTAAGACCTCTCCATAGTCCATAGATAGCCATATTGATAGGATTTACTGAAAATGTTACAATACGATATCTGTGCTCGTGACTTCGTACGCGCAGACCACTGATATAAGCACCGATGCCATTTTTTATAAATATATTCTTACCCTTGGACCTTACTGAAAGCAATATAAAGCAAAAACAAAGACAATAAAAACAACAACAATTTAAAGTCTAGTCTTATTTAATTAGTTAAGATTAACACAAACTTTCTCTATACACAATGTTGGCAGTAGAAAGACCAGGGAAGTACAGATAAAGATTGCTGGAGCTACTAACACGGGATAAAGCCACATAGAGCTGGCCATGCGAAAAGCAGCTGACACTGAGATCCACGCCCGCAACGTGCAGCGTCTAACCCTGCGCTTTGTTAATATTCATAGCAAAGCATAAGCTAACTGGAAACTGTACACGCTTAAAACAGAATGGGAAATTATTTGGAATGAGAGGGATTCGGGATATAAAGACGGTATCTCCTGCGCCGCATCCTGTTAACATCTCGGCTTCTATTACGTTTAGCTGTAGGTTCGTGACTTTTAGTCGTGTGCCGTTATATAATTTTGGAGGGTTTAAATTTCGAAGGAGAATTATGGGGACGCCGAACTTTAAATTAAGTTCGTGTGACGGAAGACCAGGTGCACTTAGAGAATTCAAAAATTCTACCGGGTAGTTTGTAGCATCTTCTTGTTCCATTACTCTGTTGATGGAGATATATTTTGCACTTTCCCCATAAACAGACGTCAATATTTTTGCATTTATTGCTTCCGCTTGGTCATTGCGAGGGGTCAAAATAGCTCTTCCATAGCCAAGAGTTGTGATGATTTATTATTTACGTTAGGTCACCGTATACAGAAGAAATGAGGTCTTGCAATGATGGAACTGTAGAACATAAATTAGTAGGCAAAATAACATTTCCTTTTTCTTGCGGATACGTGCCTTCACCAATTTGTAGTAGGAAATTTGAAAACTCCTGTGCATTTGAGCTGCCTCCTGTTCGCGCCCGCATATTTATTGTTAAATGCATCAGAATAACTTTGCGCCACAAACTTGAGCTCTTTAGGCAGGCTCTAATTTCATCGCTTCTAGTGGTATTACTGGCAAAGTCTGCCTAAAATCGCCACAGAAAAGTACTGTAATACCACCCATGGGACGGTCGCTTTGTCTGATGTCTCCCAAGGTTCTATCTACTGCCTCTACCGCTTTTCGGTTTGCCATGGTGCACTCGTCCCATATCACTAAGCAACAATCGCATAGAACCCTTGCTTTGTCGCTATTTCTGGAAACGTTACATACTGGACTTTCCGTATTGTTTATGTTTATCGGAATTTTAAACATTGTATGTGCCGTTTTGCCTCCGGGCAACAATGTAGCTGCTATACCCGATGAGGCGACAGCTAGAGCAATTTTGCTTTGATTGCATACTTGGGCCAAAATAACTTTGGTGAGAAATGTTTTTCCCGTCCCACCCGGTGCATCTAAATACACGATTTCACCCAAAGCAGCATCTACGCTGTGACACACGCGATTGAATACCAGACGATGTTCCGCCGTCAGATGGATTATAGTTTGTTTCCACCGCATATTCCCTATTAATGCGTTCACCATCTAAAGTTGGTGCGGGCATACCGTATTGAGAGAGAGCATTACCCACTATAGATGTAACTATGTCTTGAATAGCCAGCAAACATCGATTCAGATTATTCTCACGCAACCTATCGTTGAGTTCGCGGTTAGTTTGATTGTTGCGATGTGCATTATAAAAGTCTTCAGCTAATTTTTCTTGATATTTTCGCCACAACTGTGCAGCATCGGAAAGTCCACAAAATACCAGCAAAATAGCAAACAAATAACGCAAGCGTTGTGGACTATCGCTTACGCATGCTTCGGACAAAGCATTATCGCAATGCTGATCACTATCTAGCAAGCGACGCACTCGGCAAGCAGTCTGGTAAGTGGGATATTTAATGCAGTCAACCTTTCGCAGTTCGTCAAAAGAAGAAGGTCCTCGCACTGTACATAGAAGTAGGGGTAAATAATAGCATTCGGAATTGATGGAACTTCGTCGTATAACAGTGTTTTTGCGAAATCATCTGTTTCACAAAGACGAAAGAATGCCAGAAAAGTGGTTTGTCTCGAGTTTTCTAAGCGTCATTCATATTTTCAGGGTTGAAATACACCCGTTGCCCGCCTTCAAGGTGAACATCTAGATGCATCACTGGCGGATATCTCTCGTGAATGAGGAAGCTCAAAATATGCCAAACCGCCTCAGAAGAACTTATATATCGTCCAGATTAGAACCTCGTGACTTCGTCGTATTCATTATTTCTCAACGCAAATGTGGCCTGGTCACTGCCCTTGTTGACGTATTTACATATATATTTGATGGACTCGACGCTGTTACACATTTCGACATTTATGTGGGCTTGAAATGTTCTTGATAACACGGGTGAATAGGGTACAACCCATCTACTGTCCAAAACAATTTCTTGACCCTTCAAGCAGTGTTGGGGGCGGTAAGTAAGTAGGTGGGTGACCACATGGGAACTCAGTACTCCTCGTGCTGTTGACAAAATGCGCCACATAGGCATAGTACCCCGGCGTTAAATCCCGGACCCTACAAATTAATTTGTATCGTTCCCTTGATAATAATAATAATAATAATAATTTCTTTACCATGTAACCTGACTGTAGCTGTGAAACCGCCTTGCTGCTATGATCTTCGACGATACAATGGATACCCTTTTTCCCCTGACACCGTGTGCTCTATTAGTACTCTAGGGTATCTTTTAGAACAGTGATCCTCTTGCATGCAAGGAGAGTTTCTATTTAAAGCGCCACATGGCCCATGAACCATGTGTGTCTTTATAATCTCGTGCAATACTGGATCCTTGTTCCAGTCAGGAAATTCAGCACTTATAACCGTATCAACACCATCGGGACGAATTTTTTTCTGCAGCCACAGGAGAATGTGAGCATGTGGCAAGCCACGCTTTTGCCACTCAACGCTGTACATAAAACAAAGAGCAGAACCGAAAGCTTTTCCTTTTGTAACCGGGTTGATCATCAGCTTTAGTTTTAAGTGAAATACTTTGGCTATGATATCATGCCTATCATAAGACCCCTGTTCTGGGAGAAGTTCTAGGGAAATTTCAATCCACTTTTAATTAGTTGTAAAAGTTATGAAAAGATCAGGTCGGCCGTATTTTCGGACGTAACAAAAAGCATCTTGCGTATAACGTGGACCACCAGTAAGACTTGATGGCAGGATTACTAATCGTCCTAAGTTTTCCACGTTATTAGCTTGTTGCATGGCGTCTCGCATGCACATAATGTTCGGCGCGTAGGCGTCTCTGGTTAGTCCGTGTGTACACTATTTTAGCATACATGTCCACAATAAATTGGCTGAACAATCCTCGAAATCGTTGCAAATATATAAAACGATCGCTCCTTATCTGCAGCAGGTATGAATAAAATTGTAGGGCTGATATTTTTTTTATTAAAATTTGTAACCCTAGTAGTTGAATTAACTTGGCAGATTCCGAAATTATAACCATCTTCACCGTGGCAATAAATCAAAGGATATTGTAGGGCGTCGTAAGCTCGGTGTGTTTCGGAAATGCGTTGCAGGTGATCGTCGTGAGTGCGCAACACGATGTCACGATTATCGCATTCTTGATCAACTAAAAGCACTGCAACTTCATCTGTGACGGGGGTGCTCACCAACAGGACGCCTATCAGCGTTGATGATCATTTTGTAATCATTGATTTGTCCCTGTGGAATAGACTCCAATGCAGCTTTGAAACTCTGCACGTACGGATTCAGCTGATGCAGCATGTTTTGGAGTAGAGATATAAGGTCACTATTTAATTGAGGAAAGTTAAGATTTCTGATATTGGCCTGTTCATTATAATCTGAAACGAAATAAATCTGAAAAAATTTTGGCTCATCTTGTGGTAGCAAAGATCCTATGAGATGATAAATTTGGCCTTGCACCTTAAAGGTCGGCATAAACGGTCCTTCTGTAATTTGCTTAGCACCAAAAGATGTCATTTGAAATGCGCTGTTTTATGAACGGATACTGTCTAAGAAGTGCTTTGATTGTGCATGGTCACCATTTAAAAGAGATTTTATAAGCTCTGGAGGTTCTTAAAACTTTTCAATATGAACTTTTCCACCCGAACAACAGATTCCATTTGGTTCTTTTCTCCATTTGAGAGCGCAGCAATAATTGCAACTTACGATCATACCGCCTATGGAAGCAAACTCAGCATAGTCAATCCTAGGGGAATACATATAACCACTTTTTTCCTTGTTGACCCAAAGAAGAACATTGCTTGCCGTGTCATTTTCTTGAGATTCATCACAAACTTCTGGCATTCTATTAAGAGAGTGTCGATTTCGATCAGTCTCAAAACGTGATTGATGTTGTTCTGGTGTTTCTGTCTGGCGTATTTCATTTACTCTTTCCCTTTCAGCCGTTGTGCGAGCTCTCAGGGAACTTAAGCGCGATTCTCTGGTGAAAGTTTCGGGTTCACGCGTCAATGCAAGGCGCTGATGGTTAGCGGATAGACAGGCCGCCGTGCGATGTCCGTATAACTATGATAAAATTGAAATAAAACTGAAAAGTAAATAAAACTAAATTAACTTACATATGCACGTGCATACATGCATTTGTATATCGCATACAGAGTCGAATAATTTTATGTGCGGACGACGACCGACAACGATTCCTAAAAGAAGTTAATGTAGAGACAGTTAAAGTTAACAGTTTTTTTTTTATATACGTACCTTTAAGAAGATATGAAATTCAGAAATTCAGTTTCTTGCAGTTAAAGATGCTTAAGCGGAAATTTATATTTTCAAAAAGCACTACATATGTTTTAACACTGACGCTATTTTTAATTCCTGCTAAAAAGTCAACATAAAGAAGATTTGCCAAAGTTCTGTTACTTTCCTCTTACCCACTTCGAACGTCGACGAAAAGGAGACAACAAACGAAGGAATACAACTTGACACACGATTACCACCAGCCCATTCCCAAACTTTACTCAACGAACAACACCTGAAAATGTGTTCAACTTGAATGTGTGCGCTGAAAAGAGACGGCCGGCTATTGGAGTGCAAAACATATGAACACGTAAGAGCGCGACCATATATGTACTCACACACACACTATTGGAACGATACCCTCTGCTGCATGACTGCCGGCAGTGATCTCCACTGAAGAAAAATTGTGGGCAACGATTTGATTAATTGTTTTTAGCATTACTCAGTCCCAGGACAACGCAGAAGGATTATTTATATCTTAAATGAATCAGCGGCAAAATTACTAAATTCACCTGTTTTTTATTTTTAAGTCCGATAGCTGAGCTAGGGCTGTGTAGAGTATAATTTTCCTTGCAGATATGCAGTTTTTTGACTACTTTTTAGGAACCATTTCATTTTCCGGGGTAAAAAGTATCTTTGCTCATGTCACAGAACATAAGCAATCACTATGCCAAGTTTAATCAAAATCCGTCCAGTAGTTTCCGCGTGATGCGCTGTCCACCACTTTTTACTCTACAGTTTTATTATATGTATAGATAGATAGATAGTTAGGAAGATTAGTTTTAAGTCTAAATATAAAAAAAAAATAATGTCATGTTATTAAGTTTTGTTTTGTTAATAAATCTTTTGTTAGTTTTAATTATAATTAATAGAAATAATTATAAATATGTAATGTAAATACGTCGAAAGGCATAATTTAAAACTTAGAGTGTCCGCATGGGGCCAGTAAGTTAGAATAATATAATTTTAAGTTTATTAAGCTAATTTTTAAGCGTTTTTTTGTGTAGCTTGTAGGTATTAATGAATTCGATGAAATCAAACTGCATATATGGAAAAAAAAACTGACAGGCTCCTAGTTTTGGAGTTACAGCCATTTTATCTTTGAAATTTTTCGTTTTATGGTGCGTATTTCAACCCCCACAGGCTCTTAGTTTAGGAGTTACAGCCATTTTAGTGAAAAAATTTGTCACTTGGTGCGTGGTGCGTGTTTCGACCCCCACAGGCTCATAGTTTAGGAGTTACAGCCATTATAGCGTTGAAATTTTCCATTCTATGGTGCGTATTTCGACCCCCACTGGCTCTTATTTTAGGAGATAGAGCCATTTTTGTGTTCTGAAATTTTTTTTTTCTGGTGCAATATCTCACCCCCGTAGACGCCTAGTTTAAAGGATACAGCCATTTTTGAGTTCTGAAATTTTTTTTTCTGGTGCATAATATGACCCCAGCTGACGCCTACTTTAGGAGATATACGCCATTTTAGTGTTTTGATTTCTGTTTTTCTGGTGCATAATATCACCCTCACAGGCGCCTAGTTTAGGGTATATATCCATTTTAGTGTTTTGAACTTTTGCGGTATAAACTGACCCCGCAGACGAATAGTTTAGGAGATATGACCATTTTAGTATTTTGAAATTTTTTTCCGGTGCACAAAATGACCCCCACAGACGCCTACTTTTAGAGATATAGCCATTTTAATGTTATGAATTTTTCCTTTTTTGGTGCATAATATGACCCCCGCAGACGCATGGTTTAGGAGATATAGCCATTTTAGTGTTTTGAATTTTTTTTTCTGCTGCAACATAACACCCCCGCAGACGCCTAGTTTAACAGATACAGCCATTCTAGTGTTTTGAGTTTTTTCTTTTCTGCGGCAAAATATGACCCCCGCAGACGCCTAGTTTCAGAGATATAGCCATTTTAGTGTTTTGAATTTTCTTTTTTTCTGGTGCATAATATGACACCCGCAGACGACTAGTTTAGGAGTTATAGAAATTTTAAGATTTTGAATTTTTTTTCTGGTGCATAATATGTCCCCCGCAGACGACTAGGTTAGGAGTTATAGCCATTTTAAGATTTTGAATTTTTTTTTCTGATGCATAATACTCGTATGTCCCTCGCAGACGCCTAGGTTAGGAGTTATAGCCATTTTAAGATTTTGAATTTTCTTTTTTCTGGTGCATAATATGACCCCCGCAGACACCTAGTTTAGGAGTTATAGCAATTTTAAAGTTTTGAATTTTCTTTTTTCTGGTGCATAATATGACTCCCGCAGACGCCTAGTTTAGGAGTTATAGCGATTTTAAGATTTTGAATTTTTTTTTCTTGTGCATAATATGTCCCTCGCAGACGCCTAGTTTAGGAGTTATAGCCATTTTACGATTTTGAATTTTTTTTTCTGGTGCATAATATGACCCCCGCAGACGCCTAATTTTGGAGTTATAGTCATTTTAAGATTTTGAATTTTTTTTTCTGGTGCATAATATGACAACCGCAGACGCCTAGTTTAGGAGTTATAGCGATTTTAAAGTTTAGAATTTTCTTTTTTCTGGTGCATAATATGACTCCCGCAGACGCCTAGTTTAGGAGTTATAGCCATTTTAAGATTTTGATTTTTTTTTTTCTGGTGCATAATATGACCCCCGCAGACGCCTAGTTTAGGAGTTATAGCCATTTTAAGATTTTGAATTTTTTTTTCTGGTGCATAATATGACCCCCGCAGACGCCTAGTTTAGGAGTTATAGCGATTTTAAAGTTTTGAATTTTGTTTTTTCTGGTGCACAATATGACCCCCGCAGACGCCTAGTTTAGGAGTTATAGCCGTTTTAAAGTTTTGAATTTTCATTTTTCTGGTGCATAATATGACCCCCGCAGACGCCTAGTTTTGGAGTTATAGCCATTTTAAGATTTTGAATTTTTTTTTCTGGTGCATAATATGACCCCCGCAGACGACTAGTTTAGGAGTTATAGCGATTTTAAAGTTTAGAATTTTCTTTTTTCTGGTGCATAATATGACCCCCGCAGACGCCTAGTTTTGGAGTTATAGCCATTTTAAGATTTTGAATTTTTTTTTCTGGTGCATAATATGACCCCCGCAGACGACTAGTTAAGGAGTTATAGCGATTTTAAAGTTTTGAATTTTCTTTTTTCTGGTGCATAAAATGACCCCCGCAGACGCCTAGTTTAGGAGTTATAGCCATTTTAAGATTTTGATTTTTTTTTTCTGGTGCAAAATATGACCCCCGCAGACGCCTAGTTTAGGAGTTATAGCGATTTTAAAGTTTTGAATTTTGTTTTTTCTGGTGCACAATATGACCCCCGCAGACGCCTAGTTTAGGAGTTATAGCCGTTTTAAAGTTTTGAATTTTCATTTTTCTGGTGCATAATATGACCCCTGCAGACGCCTAGTTTAGGAGTTATAGCCATTTTAAGATTTTGAATTTTTTTTTCTGGTGCATAATATGACCCCCGCAGACGCCTAGTTTAGGAGTTATAGCCGTTTTAAAGTTTTGAATTTTCATTTTTCTGGTGCATAATATGACCCCCGCAGACGCCTAGTTTTGGAGTTATAGCCATTTTAAGATTTTGAATTTTTTTTTCTGGTGCATAATATGACCCCCGCAGACGACTAGTTTAGGAGTTATAGCGATTTTAAAGTTTAGAATTTTCTTTTTTCTGGTGCATAATATGACCCCCGCAGACGCCTAGTTTAGGAGTTATAGCCATTTTAAGATTTTGAATTTTTTTTTCTGGTGCATAATATGACCCCCGCAGACGCCTAGTTTAGGAGTTATAGCCATTTTAAGATTTTGATTTTTTTTTTTCTGGTGCATAATATGACCCCCGCAGACGCCTAGTTTAGGAGTTATAGCCATTTTAAAGTTTTGAATTTTCATTTTTCTGGTGCATAATATGACCCCCGCAGACGCCTAGTTTAGGAGTTATAGCCATTTTAAGATTTTGATTTTTTTTTTCTGGTGCATAATATGATACCCACAGACGCCTAGTTTAGGAGTTATAGCAATTTTAAGATTTTGAATTTTTTTTTTCTATTGCATAATATGACCCCCGCAGACGCCTAGTTTAGGAGTTATAGCCATTTTAAGATTTTGAATTTTTTTTTCTGGTGCATAATATGACCCCCGCAGACGCCTAGTTTAGGAGTTATAGCCATTTTAAGATTTTGAATTTTTTTTTCTGGTGCATAATATGACCCCCGCAGACGCCTAGTTAAGGAGTTATAGCGATTTTAAAGTTTTGAATTTTCTTTTTTCTGGTGCATAAAATGACCCCCGCAGACGCCTAGTTTAGGAGTTATAGCCATTTTAAGATTTTGATTTTTTTTTTCTGGTGCATAATATGACCCCCGCAGACGCCTAGTTTAGGAGTTATAGCCATTTTAAAGTTTTGAATTTTCATTTTTCTGGTGCATAATATGACCCCCGCAGACGCCTAGTTTAGGAGTTATAGCCATTTTAAGATTTTGATTTTTTTTTTCTATTGCATAATATGACCCCCGCAGACGCCTAGTTTAGGAGTTATAGCCATTTTAAGATTTTGAATTTTTTTTTCTGGTGCATAATATGACCCCCGCAGACGCCTAGTTTAGGAGTTATAGCCGTTTTAAAGTTTTGAATTTTCATTTTTCTGGTGCATAATATGACCCCCGCAGACGCCTAGTTTTGGAGTTATAGCCATTTTAAGATTTTGAATTTTTTTTTCTGGTGCATAATATGACCCCCGCAGACGACTAGTTTAGGAGTTATAGCGATTTTAAAGTTTAGAATTTTCTTTTTTCTGGTGAATAATATGACCCCCGCAGACGCCTAGTTTAGGAGTTATAGCCATTTTAAGATTTTGAATTTTTTTTTCTGGTGCATAATATGACCCCCGCAGACGCCTAGTTTAGGAGTTATAGCGATTTTAAAGTTTTGAATTTTCTTTTTTCTGGTGCATAAAATGACCCCCGCAGACGCCTAGTTTAGGAGTTATAGCCATTTTAAGATTTTGATTTTTTTTTTTCTGGTGCATAATATGACCCCCGCAGACGCCTAGTTTAGGAGTTATAGCCATTTTAAGATTTTGAATTTTTTTTTCTGGTGCATAATATGACCCCCGCAGACGCCTAGTTTAGGAGTTATAGCCATTTTAAGATTTTGAATTTTTTTTTCTGGTGCATAATATGACCCCCGCAGACGCCTAGTTAAGGAGTTATAGCGATTTTAAAGTTTTGAATTTTCTTTTTTCTGGTGCATAAAATGACCCCCGCAGACGCCTAGTTTAGGAGTTATAGCCATTTTAAGATTTTGATTTTTTTTTTCTGGTGCATAATATGACCCCCGCAGACGCCTAGTTTAGGAGTTATAGCCATTTTAAAGTTTTGAATTTTCATTTTTCTGGTGCATAATATGACCCCCGCAGACGCCTAGTTTAGAAGTTATAGCCATTTTAAGATTTTGATTTTTTTTTTCTATTGCATAATATGACCCCCGCAGACGCCTAGGTTAGGAGTTATATCGATTTTAAAGATTAGAAGTTTCTTTTTTCTGGTGCATAATATGACTCCCGCAGACGCCTAGTTTAGGAGTTATAGCCATTTTAAGATTTTGATTTTTTTTTTCTGGTGCATAATATGACCCCCGCAAACGCCTAGTTTAGGAGTTATAGCCATTTTAAGATTTTGAATTTTTTTTTCTGGTGCATAATATGACCCCCGCAGACGCCTAGTTTAGGAGTTATAGCGATTTTAAAGTTTTGAATTTTCTTTTTTCTGGTGCACAATATGACCCCTGCAGACGCCTAGTTTAGGAGTTATAGCCATTTTAAAGTTTTGAATTTTCATTTTTCTGGTGCATAATATGACCCCTGCAGACGCCTAGGTTAGGAGTTATATCGATTTTAAAGATTAGAAGTTTCTTTTTTCTGGTGCATAATATGACTCCCGCAGACGCCTAGTTTAGGAGTTATAGCCATTTTAAGATTTTGATTTTTTTTTTCTGGTGCATAATATGACCCCCGCAGACGCCTAGTTTAGGAGTTATAGCCATTTTAAGATTTTGAATTTTTTTTTCTGGTGCATAATATGACCCCCGCAGACGCCTAGTTTAGGAGTTATAGCCATTTTAAGATTTTGAATTTTTTTTTCTGGTGCATAATATGATACCCGCAGACGCCTAGTTTAGGAGTTATAGCCATTTTAAGATTTTGAATTTTTTTTTCTGGTGCATAATATGACCCCCGCAGACGCCTAGTTTAGGAGTTATAGCCATTTTAAAGTTTTGAATTTTCATTTTTCTGGTGCATAATATGACCCCCGCAGACGCCTAGTTTAGGAGTTATAGCCATTTTAAGATTTTGAATCTTTTTTTTCTATTGCATAATATGACCCCCGCAGACGCCTAGTTTAGGAGTTATAGCCATTTCAAGATTTTGAATTTTATTTTCTGATGCATAATATAACCCCCGCAGACGCCTAGATTAGGAGTTATAGCCATTTTAAGATTTTGAATTTTTTTTTCTGGTGCATAATATGACCCCCGCAGACGCCTAGTTTAGGAGTTATAGCCATTTTAAGATTTTGAACTTTTTTTTCTGGTGCATAATATGACCCCCGCAGACGCCCAGTTTAGGAGTTATAGCCATTTTAAAGTTTTGAATTTTCATTCTGGTGCATAATATGACCCCCGCAGACGCCTAGTTTAGGAGTTATAGCCATTTTAAGATTTTGAATTTTTTTTTCTGGTGCATAATATGTTCCCCGCAGACGCCTAGGTTAGGAGTTATAGTGATTTTAAAGTTTTGAATTTTCTTTTTTCTGGTGCATAATATGACCCCTGCAGACGCCTAGGTTAGGAGTTATATCGATTTTAAAGATTAGAAGTTTCTTTTTTCTGGTGCATAATATGACTCCCGCAGACGCCTAGTTTAGGAGTTATAGCCATTTTAAGATTTTGATTTTTTTTTTCTGGTGCATAATATGACCCCAGCAGACGCCTAGTTTAGGAGTTATAGCCATTTTAAGATTTTGAATTTTTTTTTCTGGTGCATAATATGACCCCCGCAGACGCCTAGTTTAGGAGTTATAGCGATTTTAAAGTTTTGAATTTTCTTTTTTCTGGTGCACAATATGACCCCTGCAGACGCCTAGTTTAGGAGTTATAGCCATTTTAAAGTTTTGAATTTTCATTTTTCTGGTGCATAATATGACCCCTGCAGACGCCTAGGTTAGGAGTTATATCGATTTTAAAGATTAGAAGTTTCTTTTTTCTGGTGCATAATATGACTCCCGCAGACGCCTAGTTTAGGAGTTATAGCCATTTTAAGATTTTGATTTTTTTTTTCTGGTGCATAATATGACCCCCGCAGACGCCTAGTTTAGGAGTTATAGCCATTTTAAGATTTTGAATTTTTTTTTCTGGTGCATAATATGACCCCCGCAGACGCCTAGTTTAGGAGTTATAGCCATTTTAAGATTTTGAATTTTTTTTTCTGGTGTATAATATGACCCCCGCAGACGAATAGTTTAGGAGTTATAGCCATTTTAAGATTTTGAATTTTTTTTTCTGGTGCATAATATGACCCCCGCAGACGCCTAGTTTAGGAGTTATAGCGATTTTAAAGTTTTGAATTTTATTTTTTCTGGTGCATAAAATGACCCCCGCAGACGCCTTGTTTAGGAGTTATAGCCATTTTAAGATTTTGAATTTTTTTTTCTGGTGCATAATATGACCCCCGCAGACGCCTAGTTTAGGAGTTATAGCCATTTTAAGATTTTGAATTTTTTTTTCTGGTGTATAATATGACCCCCGCAGACGAATAGTTTAGGAGTTATAGCCATTTTAAGATTTTGAATTTTTTTTTCTGGTGCATAATATGACCCCCGCAGACGCCTAGTTTAGGAGTAATAGCCATTTTAAGATTTTGAATTTTTTTTTCTGGTGCATAATATGACCCCCGCAGACGCCTAGTTTAGGAGTTATAGCCATTTTAAGATTTTGAATTTTTTTTTCTGGTGCATAATATGACCCCCGCAGACGCCTAGTTTAGGAGTTATAGCCATTTGAAAGTTTTGAATTTTCATTTTTCTGGTGCATAATATGACACCCGCAGACGCCTAGTTTAGGAGTTATAGCCATTTTAAGATTTTGAATTTTTTTTTCTGGTGCATAATATGACCCCCGCAGACGAATAGTTTAGGAGTTATAGCGATTTTAAAGTTTTGAATTTTCTTTTTTCTGGTGCATAAAATGACCCCCGCAGACGCCTAGGTTAGGAGTTATAGCCATTTTAAGATTTTGATTTTTTTTTTCTGGTGCATAATATGACCCCCGCAGACGCCTAGTTTAGGAGTTATAGCCATTTTAAAGTTTTGAATTTTCATTTTTCTGGTGCATAATATGACCCCCGCAGACGCCTAGTTTAGGAGTTATAGCCATTTTAAGATTTTGATTTTTTTTTTCTGGTGCATAATATGATACCCGCAGACGCCTAGTTTAGGAGTTATAGCAATTTTAAGATTTTGAATTTTTTTTTTCTATTGCATAATATGACCCCCGCAGACGCCTAGTTTAGGAGTTATAGCCATTTTAAGATTTTGAATTTTTTTTTCTGGTGCATAATATGACCCCCGCAGACGCCCAGTTTAGGAGTTATAGCCATTTTAAAGTTTTGAATTTTCATTTTTCTGGTGCATAATATGACCCCCGCAGACGCCTAGTTTAGGAGTTATAGCCATTTTAAGATTTTGAATTTTTTTTTCTGGTGCATAATATGTTCCCCGCAGACGCCTAGTTTAGGAGTTATATCGATTTTAAAGTTTAGAATTTTCTTTTTTCTGGTGCATAATATGACCCCCGCAGACGCCTAGTTTAGGAGTTATAGCCATTTTAAGATTTTGAATTTTTTTTTCTGGTGCATAATATGACCCCCGCAGACGCCTAGTTTAGGAGTTATAGCCATTTTAAG
The DNA here is from genome assembly GCA_963966105.1 of Volucella zonaria. Taxonomy (NCBI): domain Eukaryota; kingdom Metazoa; phylum Arthropoda; class Insecta; order Diptera; family Syrphidae; genus Volucella; species Volucella zonaria. Next base: position 204,049,777 of record OZ014530.1, read on the forward strand.
ATTTTGAATTTTTTTTTCTGGTGCATAATATGACCCCCGCAGACGCCTAGTTTAGGAGTTATAGCGATTTTAAAGTTTTGAATTTTCTTTTTTCTGGTGCATAAAATGACCCCCGCAGACGCCTAGTTTAGGAGTTATAGCCATTTTAAGATTTTGAATTTTTTTTTCTGGTGCATAATATGACCCCCGCAGACGCCTAGTTTAGGAGTTATAGCGATTTTAAAGTTTTGAATTTTCTTTTTTCTGGTGCATAAAATGACCCCCGCAGACGCCTTGTTTAGGAGTTATAGCCATTTTAAGATTTTGAATTTTTTTTTCTGGTGCATAATATGACCCCCGCAGACGCCTAGTTTAGGAGTTATAGCCATTTTAAGATTTTGAATTTTTTTTTCTGGTGTATAATATGACCCCCGCAGACGAATAGTTTAGGAGTTATAGCCATTTTAAGATTTTGAATTTTTTTTTCTGGTGCATAATATGACCCCCGCAGACGCCTAGTTTAGGAGTAATAGCCATTTTAAGATTTTGAATTTTTTTTTCTGGTGCATAATATGACCCCCGCAGACGCCTAGTTTAGGAGTTATAGCCATTTTAAGATTTTGAATTTTTTTTTCTGGTGCATAATATGACCCCCGCAGACGCCTAGTTTAGGAGTTATAGCCATTTGAAAGTTTTGAATTTTCATTTTTCTGGTGCATAATATGACACCCGCAGACGCCTAGTTTAGGAGTTATAGCCATTTTAAGATTTTGAATTTTTTTTTCTGGTGCATAATATGACCTCCGCAGACGCCTAGTTTAGGAGTTATAGCCATTTTAAGATTTTGAATTTTTTTTTCTGGTGCATAATATGACCCCCGCAGACGCCTAGTTTAGGAGTTATAGCGATTTTAAAGTTTTGAATTTTCTTTTTTCTGGTGCATAAAATGACCCCCGCAGACGCCTAGGTTAGGAGTTATAGCCATTTTAAGATTTTGATTTTTTTTTTCTGGTGCATAATATGACCCCCGCAGACGCCTAGTTTAGGAGTTATAGCCATTTTAAAGTTTTGAATTTTCATTTTTCTGGTGCATAATATGACCCCCGCAGACGCCTAGTTTAGGAGTTATAGCCATTTTAAGATTTTGATTTTTTTTTTCTGGTGCATAATATGATACCCGCAGACGCCTAGTTTAGGAGTTATAGCAATTTTAAGATTTTGAATTTTTTTTTTCTATTGCATAATATGACCCCCGCAGACGCCTAGTTTAGGAGTTATAGCCATTTTAAGATTTTGAATTTTTTTTTCTGGTGCATAATATGACCCCCGCAGACGCCCAGTTTAGGAGTTATAGCCATTTTAAAGTTTTGAATTTTCATTTTTCTGGTGCATAATATGACCCCCGCAGACGCCTAGTTTAGGAGTTATAGCCATTTTAAGATTTTGAATTTTTTTTTCTGGTGCATAATATGTTCCCCGCAGACGCCTAGGTTAGGAGTTATAGTGATTTTAAAGTTTTGAATTTTCTTTTTTCTGGTGCATAATATGACCCCTGCAGACGCCTAGGTTAGGAGTTATATCGATTTTAAAGATTAGAAGTTTCTTTTTTCTGGTGCATAATATGACTCCCGCAGACGCCTAGTTTAGGAGTTATAGCCATTTTAAGATTTTGATTTTTTTTTTCTGGTGCATAATATGACCCCCGCAGACGCCTAGTTTAGGAGTTATAGCCATTTTAAGATTTTGAATTTTTTTTTCTGGTGCATAATATGACCCCCGCAGACGCCTAGTTTAGGAGTTATAGCGATTTTAAAGTTTTGGATTTTCTTTTTTCTGGTGCACAATATGACCCCCGCAGACGCCTAGTTTAGGAGTTATAGCCATTTTAAAGTTTTGAATTTTCATTTTTCTGGTGCATAATATGACCCCCGCAGACGCCTAGTTTAGGAGTTATATCGATTTTAAAGTTTAGAATTTTCTTTTTTCTGGTGCATAATATGACCCCCGCAGACGCCTAGTTTAGGAGTTATAGCCATTTTAAGATTTTGAATTTTTTTTTCTGGTGCATAATATGACCCCCGCAGACGCCTAGTTTAGGAGTTATAGCCATTTTAAGATTTTGAATTTTTTTTTCTGGTGCATAATATGACCCCCGCAGACGCCTAGTTTAGGAGTTATAGCCATTTTAAAGTTTTGAATTTTCATTTTTCTGGTGCATAATATGACCCCCGCAGACGCCTAGTTTAGGAGTTATAGCCATTTTAAGATTTTGAATTTTTTTTTCTGGTGTATAATATGACCCCCGCAGACGAATAGTTTAGGAGTTATAGCCATTTTAAGATTTTGAATTTTTTTTTCTGGTGCATAATATGACCCCCGCAGACGCCTAGTTTAGGAGTTATAGCGATTTTAAAGTTTTGAATTTTCTTTTTTCTGGTGCATAAAATGACCCCCGCAGACGCCTAGTTTAGGAGTTATAGCCATTTTAAGATTTTGAATTTTTTTTTCTGGTGCATAATATGACCCCCGCAGACGCCTAGTTTAGGAGTTATAGCCATTTTAAGATTTTAATTTTTTTTTCTGGTGCATAATATGACCCCCGCAGACGCCTAGTTTAGGAGTTATAGCCATTTTAAAGTTTTGAATTTTCATTTTTCTGGTGCATAATATGACCCCCGCAGACGCCTAGTTTAGGAGTTATAGCCATTTTAAGATTTTGAATTTTTTTTTCTGGTGCATAATATGACCACCGCAGACGCCTAGTTTAGGAGTTATAGCCATTTTAAGATTTTGAATTTTTTTTCTGGTGCATAATATGACCCCCGCAGACGCCTAGTTTAGGAGTTATAGCGATTTTAAAGTTTTGGATTTTCTTTTTTCTGGTGCACAATATGACCCCCGCAGACGCCTAGTTTAGGAGTTATAGCCATTTTAAAGTTTTGAATTTTCATTTTTCTGGTGCATAATATGACCCCCGCAGACGCCTAGTTTAGGAGTTATATCGATTTTAAAGTTTAGAATTTTCTTTTTTCTGGTGCATAATATGACCCCCGCAGACGCCTAGTTTAGGAGTTATAGCCATTTTAAGATTTTGAATTTTTTTTTCTGGTGCATAATATGACCCCCGCAGACGCCTAGTTTAGGAGTTATAGCCATTTTAAGATTTTGAATTTTTTTTTCTGGTGCATAATATGACCCCCGCAGACGCCTAGTTTAGGAGTTATAGCCATTTTAAAGTTTTGAATTTTCATTTTTCTGGTGCATAATATGACCCCCGCAGACGCCTAGTTTAGGAGTTATAGCCATTTTAAGATTTTGAATTTTTTTTTCTGGTGTATAATATGACCCCCGCAGACGAATAGTTTAGGAGTTATAGCCATTTTAAGATTTTGAATTTTTTTTTCTGGTGCATAATATGACCCCCGCAGACGCCTAGTTTAGGAGTTATAGCGATTTTAAAGTTTTGAATTTTCTTTTTTCTGGTGCATAAAATGACCCCCGCAGACGCCTAGTTTAGGAGTTATAGCCATTTTAAGATTTTGAATTTTTTTTTCTGGTGCATAATATGACCCCCGCAGACGCCTAGTTTAGGAGTTATAGCCATTTTAAGATTTTAATTTTTTTTTCTGGTGCATAATATGACCCCCGCAGACGCCTAGTTTAGGAGTTATAGCCATTTTAAAGTTTTGAATTTTCATTTTTCTGGTGCATAATATGACCCCCGCAGACGCCTAGTTTAGGAGTTATAGCCATTTTAAGATTTTGAATTTTTTTTTCTGGTGCATAATATGACCACCGCAGACGCCTAGTTTAGGAGTTATAGCCATTTTAAGATTTTGAATTTTTTTTTCTGGTGCATAATATGACCCCCGCAGACGCCTAGTTTAGGAGTTATAGCCATTTTAAAGTTTTGAATTTTTTTTTCTGGTGCATAATATGACCCCCGCAGACGCCTAGTTTAGGAGTTATAGCAATTTTAAGATTTTGAATTTTTTTTTTCTATTGCATAATATGACCCCCGCAGACGCCCAGTTTAGGAGTTATAGCCATTTTAAGATTTTGATTTTTTTTTTCTGGTGCATAATATGACCCCCTCAGACGCCTAGTTTAGGAGTTATAGCCATTTTAAAGTTTTGAATTTTCATTTTTCTGGTGCATAATATGACCCCCGCAGACGCCTAGTTTAGGAGTTATAGCCATTTTAAAGTTTTGAATTTTCATTTTTCTGGTGCATAATATGACCCCCGCAGACGCCTAGTTTAGGAGTTATAGCCATTTTAAGATTTTGAATTTTTTTTTCTGGTGCATAATATGACCCCCGCAGACGCCTAGTTTAGGAGTTATAGCGATTTTAAAGTTTTGAATTTTCTTTTTTCTGGTGCATAAAATGACCCCCGCAGACGCCTAGTTTAGGAGTTATAGCCATTTTAAGATTTTGAATTTTTTTTTCTGGTGCATAATATGACCCCCGCAGACGCCTAGTTTAGGAGTTATAGCCATTTTAAGATTTTAATTTTTTTTTCTGGTGCATAATATGACCCCCGCAGACGCCTAGTTTAGGAGTTATAGCCATTTTAAAGTTTTGAATTTTCATTTTTCTGGTGCATAATATGACCCCCGCAGACGCCTAGTTTAGGAGTTATAGCCATTTTAAGATTTTGAATTTTTTTTTCTGGTGCATAATATGACCCCCGCAGACGCCTAGTTTAGGAGTTATAACCATTTTAAGATTTTGAATTTTTTTTTCTGGTGCATAATATGACCCCCGCAGACGCCTAGTTTAGGAGTTATAGCCATTTTAAAGTTTTGAATTTTCATTTTTCTGGTGCATAATATGACCCCCGCAGACGCCTAGTTTAGGAGTTATAGCCATTTTAAAGTTTTGAATTTTCATTTTTCTGGTGCATAATATGACCCCCGCAGACGCCTAGTTTAGGAGTTATAGCCATTTTAAGATTTTGAATTTTTTTTTCTGGTGCATAATATGTTCCCCGCAGACGCCTAGGTTAGGAGTTATAGCAATTTTAAGATTTTGAATTTTTTTTTTCTGGTGCATAATATGACCCCCGCAGACGCCTAGGTTAGGAGTTATAGCCATTTTAAGATTTTAATTTTTTTTTCTGGTGCATAATATGACCCCCGCAGACGCCTAGTTTAGGAGTTATAGCCATTTTAAAGTTTTGAATTTTCATTTTTCTGGTGCATAATATGACCCCCGCAGACGCCTAGTTTAGGAGTTATAGCCATTTTAAGATTTTGAATTTTTTTTTCTGGTGCATAATATGACCCCCGCAGACGCCTAGTTTAGGAGTTATAGCCATTTTAAAGTTTTGAATTTTCATTTTTCTGGTGCATAATATGACCCCCGCAGACGCCTAGTTTAGGAGTTATAGCCATTTTAAGATTTTGAATTTTTTTTTCTGGTGTATAATATGACCCCCGCAGACGAATAGTTTAGGAGTTATAGCCATTTTAAGATTTTGAATTTTTTTTTCTGGTGCATAATATGACCCCCGCAGACGCCTAGTTTAGGAGTTATAGCCGTTTTGAATTTTCATTTTTCTGGTGCATAATATGACCCCGCAGACGCCTAGTTTAGGAGTTATAGCCATTTTAAGATTTTGATTTTTTTTTTCTGGTGCATAATATGATACCCGCAGACGCCTAGTTTAGGAGTTATAGCAATTTTAAGATTTTGAATTTTTTTTTTCTATTGCATAATATGACCCCCGCAGACGCCTAGTTTAGGAGTTATAGCCATTTTAAGATTTTGATTTTTTTTTTCTGGTGCATAATATGACCCCCGCAGACGCCTAGTTTAGGAGTTATAGCCATTTTAAGATTTTGAATTTTTTTTTTCTGGTGCATAATATGACCCCCGCAGACGCCTAGTTTAGGAGTTATAGCCATTTTAAAGTTTTGAATTTTCATTTTTCTGGTGCATAATATGACCCCCGCAGACGCCTAGCTTAGGAGTTATAGCCATTTTAAGATTTTGAATTTTTTTTTCTGGTGCATAATATTACCCCCGCAGACGCCTAGTTTAGGAGTTATAACCATTTTAAGATTTTGAATTTTTTTTTCTGGTGCATAATATGACCCCCGCAGACGCCTAGTTTAGGAGTTATAGCGATTTTAAGATTTTGATTTTTTTTTTCTGGTGCATAATATGACCCCCGCAGACGCCTAGTTTAGGAGTTATAGCCATTTTAAAGTTTTGAATTTTCATTTTTCTGGTGCATAATATGACCCCCGCAGACGCCTAGTTTAGGAGTTATAGCCATTTTAAGATTTTGATTTTTTTTTTCTGGTGCATAATATGATACCCGCAGACGCCTAGTTTAGGAGTTATAGCAATTTTAAGATTTTGAATTTTTTTTTTCTATTGCATAATATGACCCCCGCAGACGCCTAGTTTAGGAGTTATAGCCATTTTAAGATTTTGATTTTTTTTTTCTGGTGCATAATATGACCCCCGCAGACGCCTAGTTTAGGAGTTATAGCCATTTTAAAGTTTTGAATTTTCATTTTTCTGGTGCATAATATGACCCCCGCAGACGCCTAGTTTAGGAGTTATAGCCATTTGAAAGTTTTGAATTTTCATTTTTCTGGTGCATAATATGACACCCGCAGACGCCTAGTTTAGGAGTTATAGCCATTTTAAGATTTTGAATTTTTTTTTCTGGTGCATAATATGACCCCCGCAGACGCCTAGTTTAGGAGTTATAGCCATTTTAAGATTTTGAATTTTTTTTCTGGTGCATAATATGACCCCCGCAGACGCCTAGTTTAGGAGTTATAGCCATTTTAAGGTTTTGAATTTTCATTTTTCTGGTGCATAATATGACCCCCGCAGACGCCTAGTTTAGGAGTTATAGCCATTTTAAGATTTTGAATTTTCATTTTTCTGGTGCATAATATGACCCCCGCAGACGCCTAGTTTAGGAGTTATAGCAATTTTAAAGTTTTGAGTTTTCTTTTTTCTGGTGCATAATATGACCCCCGCAGACGCCAAGGTTAGGAGTTATAGCGATTTTAAGATTTTGAATTTTTTTTTCTGGTGCATAATATGACCCCCGCAGACGCCTAGTTTAGAAGTTATAGCCATTCTAAAGTTTTGAATTTTCTTTTTTCTGGTGCATAATATAACCCCGCAGACGCCTAGTTTAGGAGTTATAGCCATTTTAAGATTTTGAATTTTTTTTTCTGGTGCATAATATGACCCCCGCAGACGCCTAGTTTAGGAGTTATAGCCATTTTAAAGTTTTGAATTTTCATTTTTCTGGTGCATAATATTACCCCCGCAGACGCCTAGTTTAGGAGTTATAGCCATTTTAAGATTTTGAATTTTTTTTTCTGGTGCATAATATGACCCCCGCAGACGCCTAGTTTAGGAGTTATAGCCATTTTAAAGTTTTGAATTTTCATTTTTCTGGTGCATAATATGACCCCCGCAGACGCCTAGTGTAGGAGTTATAGCCATTTTAAGATTTTGAATTTTTTTTTCTGGTGCATAATATGACCCCCGCAGACGCCTAGTTTAGGAGTTATAGCCATTTTAAAGTTTTGAATTTTCATTTTTCTGGTGCATAATATGACCCCCGTAGACGCCTAGTTTAGGAGTTATAGCCATTTTAAAGTTTTGAATTTTCATTTTTCTGGTGCATAATATGACCCCCGCAGACGCCTAGTTTAGGAGTTATTGCCATTTTAAGATTTTGAATTTTTTTTTCTGGTGCATAATATGACCCCCGCAGACGCCTAGTGTAGGAGTTGTAGCCATTTTAAAGTTTTGAATTTTCATTTTTCTGGTGCATAATATTACCCCCGCAGACGCCTAGTTTAGGAGTTATAGCCATTTTAAGATTTAGAATTTTTTTTTCTGGTGCATAATATGACCCCCGCAGACGCCTAGTTTAGGAGTTATAGCCATTTTAAAGTTTTGAATTTTCATTTTTCTGGTGCATAATATGACCCCCGCAGACGCCTAGTTTAGGAGTTATAGCCATTTTAAGATTTTGAATTTTTTTTTCTGGTGCATAATATGACCCCCGCAGACGCCTAGTTTAGGAGTTATAGCCATTTGAAAGTTTTGAATTTTCATTTTTCTGGTGCATAATATGACACCCGCAGACGCCTAGTTTAGGAGTTATAGCCATTTTAAGATTTTGAATTTTTTTTTCTGGTGCATAATATGACCCCCGCAGACGCCTAGTTTAGGAGTTATAGCCATTTGAAAGTTTTGAATTTTCATTTTTCTGGTGCATAATATGACACCCGCAGACGCCTAGTTTAGGAGTTATAGCCATTTTAAGATTTTGAATTTTTTTTTCTGCTGCATAATATGACCCCCGCAGACGCCTAGTTTAGGAGTTATAGCCATTTTAAAGTTTTGAATTTTCATTTTTCTGGTGCATAATATGACCCCCGCAGACGCCTAGTTTAGGAGTTATAGCCATTTTAAAGTTTTGAATTTTCATTTTTCTGGTGCACAATATGACCCCCGTAGACGCCTAGTTTAGGAGTTATAGCCATTTTAAGATTTTGAATTTTCATTTTTCTGGTGCATAATATGACACCCGCAGACGCCTAGTTTAGGAGTTATAGCCAATTTAAGATTTTGAATTTTTTTTTCTGGTGCATAATATGACCCCCGCAGACGCCTAGTTTAGGAGTTATAGCCATTTTAAGATTTTGAATTTTTTTTTCTGGTGCATAATGTGACCCCCGCAGACGCCTAGTTTTGGAGTTATAGCCATTTTAAGATTTTGAATTTTCATTTTTCTGGTGCATAATATGACCCCCGCAGACGCCTAGTTTAGGAGTTATAGCAATTTTAAAGTTTTGAGTTTTCTTTTTTCTGGTGCATAATATGACCCCCGCAGACGCCAAGGTTAGGAGTTATAGCGATTTTAAGATTTTGAATTTTTTTTTCTGGTGCATAATATGACCCCCGCAGACGCGTAGTTTAGGAGTTATAGCGATTTTAAAGTTTTGAATTTTCTTTTTTCTGGTGCATAATATAACCCCGCAGACGCCTAGTTTAGGAGTTATAGCCATTTTAAGATTTTGAATTTTTTTTCTGGTGCATAATATGACCCCCGCAGACGCCTAGTTTAGGAGTTAAAGCCATTTTAAAGTTTTGAATTTTAATTTTTCTGGTGCATAATATGACCCCCGCAGACGCCTAGTTTAGAAGTTATAGCCATTCTAAAGTTTTGAATTTTCATTTTTCTGGTGCATAATATGACCCCCGCAGACGCCTAGTTTAGGAGTTATAGCCATTTTAAAGTTTTGAATTTTCATTTTTCTGGTGCATAATATGACCCCCGCAGACGCCTAGTTTAGGAGTTATAGCCATTTTAAGATTTTGAATTTTCATTTTTCTGGTGCATAATATGACCCCCGCAGACGCCTAGTTTAGGAGTTATAGCAATTTTAAAGTTTTGAGTTTTCTTTTTTCTGGTGCATAATATGACCCCCGCAGACGCCAAGGTTAGGAGTTATAGCGATTTTAAGATTTTGAATTTTTTTTTCTGGTGCATAATATGACCCCCGCAGACGCGTAGTTTAGGAGTTATAGCGATTTTAAAGTTTTGAATTTTCTTTTTTCTGGTGCATAATATAACCCCGCAGACGCCTAGTTTAGGAGTTATAGCCATTTTAAGATTTTGAATTTTTTTTCTGGTGCATAATATGACCCCCGCAGACGCCTAGTTTAGGAGTTAAAGCCATTTTAAAGTTTTGAATTTTAATTTTTCTGGTGCATAATATGACCCCCGCAGACGCCTAGATTAGAAGTTATAGCCATTCTAAAGTTTTGAATTTTCATTTTTCTGGTGCATAATATGACCCCCGAAGACGCCTAGTTTAGGAGTTATAGCCATTTTAAGATTTTGAATTTTTTTTTCTGATGCATAATATGACCCCCGCAGACGCCTAGTTTAGGAGTTATAGCCATTTTAAAGTTTTGAATTTTCTTTTTTCTGGTGCATAATATAACCCCGCAGACGCCTAGTTTAGCAGTTATAGCCATTCTAATGTTTTGAATTTTCATTTTTCTGGTGCATAATATGACCCCCGCAGACGCCTAGTTTAGGAGTTATAGCCATTTTAAGATTTTGAATTTTTTTTTCTGGTGCATAATATGACCCCCGCAGACGCCTAGTTTAGGAGTATAGCCATTTTAAAATTTTGAATTTTTTTTTCTGGTGCATAATATGACCCCCGCAGACGCCTAGTTTAGGAGTTATAGCCATTTTAAAGTTCTGAATTTTCATTTTTCTGGTCCATAATATGACCCCCGCAGACGCCTAGTTTAGGAGTTATAGCCATTTTAAGATTTTGAATTTTAATTTTTCTGGTGCATAATATGACCACCGCAGACGAATAGTTAAGGAGTTATAGAAATTTTAAAGTTTTGAGTTTTCTTTTTTCTGATGCATAATATGACCCCCGCAGACGCCTAGTTTAGGAGTTATAGCCATTTTAAAGTTTTGAATTTTCATTTTTCTGGTGCATAATATGACCCCCGCAGACGCCTAGTTTAGGAGTTATAACCATTTTAAGATTTTGAATTTTAATTTTTCTGATGCATAATATGACCCCCGCAGACGCCTAGTTTAGCAGTTATAGCCATTTAAAAGCTTTGAATTTTCATTTTTCTGGTGCATAATATGACCCCCGCAGACGCCTAGTTTAGGAGTTATAGCCATTTTAAGATTTTGAATTTATTTTTTTTGGTGCATAATATGACCCCCGCAGACGCCTAGTTTAGGAGTTATAGCCATTTTAAAGTTTTGAATTTTTTTTTTTTCTGGTGCATAATATGACCCCCACAGACGAATAGTTTAGGAGTTATAGCGATTTTGAAGTTTTGAATTTTATTTTTCCTGGTGCATAATATGACCCCCGCAGACGCCTATTTTTCTAGTTATAGCCATTTTAAGATTTTGAATTTTTTTTTCTGGTGCATAATATGACCCCCACAGACGCCTAGTTTAGGAGTTATAGCCATTTTAAAGTTTTGAATTTTCATTTTTCTGGTGCATAATATGACCCCCGCAGACGCCTAGTTTAGGAGTTATAGCCATTTTAAGATTTTGAATTTTTTTTTCTGGTGCATAATATGACCCCCGCAGACGCCTAGTTTAGGAGTTATAGCCATTTTAAAGTTTTGAATTTTCATTTTTCTGGTGCATAATATGACCCCCGTAGACGCCTAGTTTAGGAGTTATAGCCATTTTAAAGTTTTGAATTTTCATTTTTCTGGTGCATAATATGACCCCCGCAGACGCCTAGTTTAGGAGTTATAGCCATTTTAAGATTTTGAATTTTTTTTTCTGGTGCATAATATGACCCCCGCAGACGCCTAGTTTAGGAGTTATAGCCATTTTAAAGTTTTGAATTTTCATTTTTCTTGTGCATAATATGACCCCCGCAGACGCCTAGTTTAGGAGTTATAGCGATTTTAAAGTTTTGAATTTTAATTTTTCTGGTGCATAATATGACCCCCGCAGACGCCTAGTTTAGGAGTTATAGCCATTTTAAGATTTTGAATTTTTTTTTCTGGTGCATAATATGACCCCCGCAGACGCCTAGTTTAGGAGTTATAGCCATTTTAAGATTTTGAATTTTCATTTTTCTGGTGCATAATATGACCCCCGCAGACGCCTAGTTTAGGAGTTATAGCCATTTTAAAGTTTTGAATTTTTTTTTTTCTGGTGCATAATATGACCCAAACAGACGAATAGTTTAGGAGTTATAGCGATTTTAAAGTTTTGAATTTTATTTTTCCTGGTGCATAATATGACCCCCGCAGACGCCTATTTTTCTAGTTATAGCCATTTTAAGATTTTGAATTTTTTTTTCTGGTGCATAATATGACCCTGGCAGACGCCTAGTTTAGGAGTTATAGCCATTTTAAAGTTTTGAATTTTCATTTTTCTGGTGCATAATATGACCCCCGTAGACGCCTAGTTTAGGAGTTATAGCCATTTTAAGATTTTGAATTTTTTTTCTGGTGCATAATATGACCCCCGCAGACGACTAGTTTAGGAGTTATAGCCATTTTAAGATTTTGAATTTTTTTTTCTGGTGCATAATATGACCCCCGCAGACGCCTAGTTTAGGAGTTATACCCATTTTAAGATTTTGAATTTTTTTTTCTGGTGCATAATATGACCCTGGCAGACGCCTAGTTTAGGAGTTATAGCCATTTTAAAGTTTTGAATTTTCATTTTTCTGGTGCATAATATGACCCCCGTAGACGCCTAGTTTAGTAGTTATAGCCATTTTAAGATTTTGAATTTTTTTTCTGGTGCATAATATGACCCCCGCAGACGCCTAGTTTAGGAGTTATACCCATTTTAAGATTTTGAATTTTTTTTTCTGGTGCATAAAATGACCCCCGCAGACGCCTATTTTTCTAGTTATAGCCATTTTAAGATTTTGAATTTTTTTTTCTGGTGCATAATATGACCCCCACAGACGCCTAGTTTAGGAGCTATAGCGATTTTAAAGTTTTGAATTTTAATTTTTCTGGTGCTTAATATGACCCCCGCAGACGCCTAGTTTAGGAGTTATAGCCATTTTAAGATTTTGAATTTTTTTTTCTGGTGCATAATATGACCCCCGCAGACGCCTAGTTTAGGAGTTATAGCCATTTTAAGATTTTGAATTTTTTTTTCTGGTGCATAATATGACTCCCGCAGACGAATAGTTTAGGAGTTATAGCGATTTTAAAGTTTTGAATTTTAATTTTTCTGGTGCATAATATGACCCCCGCAGACGCCTATTTTTCTAGTTATAGCCATTTTAAGATTTTGAATTTTTTTTTCTGGTGCATAATATGACCCCGCAGACGCCTAGTTTAGGAGTTATAGCCATTTTAAAGTTTTGAATTTTAATTTTTCTGGTGCATAAAATGACCCCCGCAGACGCCTATTTTTCTAGTTATAGCCATTTTAAGATTTTGAATTTTTTTTTCTGGTGCATAATATGACCCCCACAGACGCCTAGTTTAGGAGTTATAGCGATTTTAAAGTTTTGAATTTTAATTTTTCTGGTGCTTAATATGACCCCCGCAGACGCCTAGTTTAGGAGTTATAGCCATTTTAAGATTTTGAATTTTTTTTTCTGGTGCATAATATGACCCCCGCAGACGCCTAGTTTAGGAGTTATAGCCATTTTAAGATTTTGAATTTTTTTTTCTGGTGCATAATATGACTCCCGCAGACGAATAGTTTAGGAGTTATAGCGATTTTAAAGTTTTGAATTTTAATTTTTCTGGTGCATAATATGACCCCCGCAGACGCCTATTTTTCTAGTTATAGCCATTTTAAGATTTTGAATTTTTTTTTCTGGTGCATAATATGACCCCCGCAGACGCCTAGTTTAGGAGTTATAGCCATTTTAAAGTTTTGAATTTTAATTTTTCTGGTGCATAATATGACCCCCGCAGACGCCTATTTTTCTAGTTATAGCCATTTTAAGATTTTGAATTTTTTTTTCTGGTGCATAATATGACCCCCGCAGACGCCTAGTTTAGGAGTTATAGCCATTTTAAAGTTTTGAATTTTAATTTTTCTGGTGCATAATATGACCCCCGCAGACGCCTATTTTTCTAGTTATAGCCATTTTAAGATTTTGAATTTTTTTTTCTGGTGCATAATATGACCCCCACAGACGCCTAGTTTAGGAGTTATAGCGATTTTAAAGTTTTGAATTTTAATTTTTCTGGTGCATAATATGACCCCCGCAGACGCCTATTTTTCTAGTTATAGCCATTTTAAGATTTTGAATTTTTTTTTCTGGTGCATAATATGACCCCCGCAGACGCCTAGTTTAGGAGTTATAGCCATTTTAAAGTTTTGAATTTTTTTTTTCTGGTGCATAATATGACCCCCACAGACGAATAGTTTAGGAGTTATAGCGATTATAAAGTTTTGAATTTTAATTTTTCTGGTGCATAATATGACCCCCGCAGACGCCTATTTTTCTAGTTATAGCCATTTTAAGATTTTGAATTTTTTTTTCTGGTGCATAATATGACCCCCACAGACGCCTAGTTTAGGAGTTATAGCGATTTTAAAGTTTTGAATTTTAATTTTTCTGGTGCATAATATGACCCCCGCAGACGCCTATTTTTCTAGTTATAGCCATTTTAAGATTTTGATTTTTTTTTTCTGGTGCATAATATTACCCCCGCAGACGCCTAGTTTAGGAGTTATAGCCATTTTAAGATTTTGAATTTTTTTTTCTGGTGCATAATATGACCCCCGCAGACGCCTAGTTTAGGAGTTATAGCCATTTTAAAGATTTGAATTTTCATTTTTCTGGTGCATAATATGACCCCCGCAGACGCCTAGTTTAGGAGTTCTAGCCATTTCAAGATTTTGAATTTTTTTTCGGGTGCATAATATGACCCCCGCAGACGCCTAGTTTAGGAGTTATAGCGATTTTAAAGTTTTGAATTTTAATTTTTCTGATGCATAATATGACCCCCGCAGACGCCTAGTTTAGCAGTTATAGCCATTTAAAAGTTTTGAATTTTCATTTTTCTGATGCATAATATGACCCCCGCAGACGCCTAGTTTAGGAGTTATAGCCATTTTAAAGTTTTGAATTTTTTTTTTTTCTGGTGCATAATATGACCCCCACAGACGAATAGTTTAGGAGTTATAGCGATTTTAAAGTTTTGAATTTTATTTTTCCTGGTGCATAATATGACCCCCGCAGACGCCTATTTTTCTAGTTATAGCCATTTTAAGATTTTGAATTTTTTTTTCTGGTGCATAATATGACCCCCACAGACGCCTAGTTTAGGAGTTATAGCGATTTTAAAGTTTTGAATTTTAATTTTTCTGGTGCATAATATGACCCCCGCAGACGCCTAGTTTAGGAGTTATAGCCATTTTAAGATTTTGAATTTTTTTTTCTGGTGCATAATATGACCCACGCAGACGCCTAGTTTAGGAGTTATAGCCATTTTAAAGTTTTGAATTTTTTTTTTTCTGGTGCATAATATGACCCCCACAGACGAATAGTTTAGGAGTTATAGCGATTTTAAAGTTTTGAATTTTATTTTTCCTGGTGCATAATATGACCCCCGCAGACGCCTATTTTTCTAGTTATAGCCATTTTAAGATTTTGAATTTTTTTTTCTGGTGCATAATATGACCCCCACAGACGCCTAGTTTAATAGTTATAGCGATTTTAAAGTTTTGAATTTTAATTTTTCTGGTGCATAATATGACCCCCGCAGACGCCTAGTTTAGGAGTTATAGCCATTTTAAGATTTTGAATTTTTTTTTCTGGTGCATAATATGACCCCCGCAGACGCCTAGTTTAGGAGTTATAGCCATTTTAAGATTTTGAATTTTTTTTTCTGGTGCATAATATGACCCCCGCAGACGCCTAGTTTAGGAGTTATAGCCATTTTAAAGTTTTGAATTTTTTTTTTTCTGTTGCATAATATGACCCAAACAGACGAATAGTTTAGGAGTTATAGCGATTTTAAAGTTTTGAATTTTATTTTTCCTGGTGCATAATATGACCCCCGTAGACGCCTAGTTTAGGAGTTATAGCCATTTTAAGATTTTGAATTTTTTTTTCTGGTGCATAATATGACCCTGGCAAACGCCTAGTTTAGGAGTTATAGCCATTTTAAAGTTTTGAATTTTCATTTTTCTGGTGCATAATATGACCCCCGTAGACGCCTAGTTTAGGAGTTATAGCCATTTTAAGATTTTGAATTTTTTTTCTGGTGCATAATATGACCCCCGCAGACGCCTAGTTTAGGAGTTATAGCCATTTTAAGATTTTGAATTTTTTTTTCTGGTGCATAATATGACCCCCGCAGACGCCTAGTTTAGGAGTTATAGCCATTTTAAGATTTTGAATTTTTTTTTCTGGTGCATAATATGACCCCCGCAGACGCCTAGTTTAGGAGTTATAGCCATTTTAAGATTTTGAATTTTTTTTTCTGGTGCATAATATGACCCCCGCAGACGCCTATTTTTCTAGTTATAGCCATTTTAAGATTTTGAATTTTTTTTTCTGGTGCATAATATGACCCCCACAGACGCCTAGTTTAGGAGTTATAGCCATTTTAAGATTTTGAATTTTTTTTTCTGGTGCATAATATGACCCTGGCAAACGCCTAGTTTAGGAGTTATAGCCATTTTAAAGTTTTGAATTTTCATTTTTCTGGTGCATAATATGACCCCCGTAGACGCCTAGTTTAGGAGTTATAGCCATTTTAAGATTTTGAATTTTTTTTCTGGTGCATAATATGACCCCCGCAGACGCCTAGTTTAGGAGTTATAGCCATTTTAAGATTTTGAATTTTTTTTTCTGGTGCATAATATGACCCCCGCAGACGCCTAGTTTAGGAGTTATAGCCATTTTAAGATTTTGAATTTTTTTTTCTGGTGCATAATATGACCCCCGCAGACGCCTAGTTTAGGAGTTATAGCCATTTTAAAGTTTTGAATTTTTTTTTTTCTGGTGCATAATATGACCCCCACAGACGAATAGTTTAGGAGTTATAGCGATTTTAAAGTTTTGAATTTTATTTTTCCTGGTGCATAATATGACCCCCGCAGACGCCTATTTTTCTAGTTATAGCCATTTTAAGATTTTGAATTTTTTTTTCTGGTGCATAATATGACCCCCACAGACGCCTAGTTTAGGAGTTATAGCGATTTTAAAGTTTTGAATTTTAATTTTTCTGGTGCTTAATATGACCCCCGCAGACGCCTAGTTTAGGAGTTATAGCCATTTTAAGATTTTGAATTTTTTTTTCTGGTGCATAATATGACTCCCGCAGACGCCTAGTTTAGGAGTTATAGCCATTTTAAAGTTTTGAATTTTAATTTTTCTGGTGCATAATATGACCCCCGCAGACGCCTAGTTTAGGAGTTATAGCCATTTTAAGATTTTGATTTTTTTTTCTGGTGCATAATATGACCCCCGCAGACGCCTAGTTTAGGAGTTATAGCCATTTTAAGATTTTGAATTTTTTTTCTGGTGCATAATATGACCCCCGCAGACGCCTAGTTTAGGAGTTATAGCCATTTTAAAGTTTTGAACTTTCATTTTTCTGGTGCATAATATGACCCCCGCAGACGCCTAGTTTAGGAGTTATAGCCATTTTAAGATTTTGAATTTTATTTTCTGGTGCATAATATGACCCCCGCAGACGCCTAGTTTAGGAGTTCTAGCCATTTCAAGATTTTGAATTTTTTTTCGGGTGCATAATATGACCCCCGCAGACGCATAGTTTAGGAGTTATAGCCATTTTAAGATTTTTAATTTTTTTTTCTGGTGCATAAAATGACCCCCGCAGTCGCCTAGTTTAGGAGTTATAGCCATTTTAAGTTTTTGAATTTTTTTTCTGGTGCATAATATGACCCCCGCAGACGCCTAGTTTAGGAGTTATAGCCATTTTAATGTTTTGAATTTTCATTTTTCTGGTGCATAATATGACCCCCGCAGACGCCTAGTTTAGGAGTTATAGCCAATTTAAGATTTTGAATTTTTTTTTCTGGTGCATAATATGACCCCCGCAGACGCCTAGTTTAGGAGTTATTGCCATTTTAAAGTTTTGAATTTTCATTTTTCTGGTGCATAGTATGACCCCCGCAGACGCCTAGTTTAGGAGTTATAGCCATTTTAAGATTTTGAATTTTTTTTTTCTGGTGCATAATATAACCCCCGCAGACGCCTAGTTTAGGAGTTGTAGCCATTTTAAGATTTAGAATTTCTTTTTCTGGTGCATAATATGACCCCCGCAGACGCCTAGTTTAGGAGTTATTGCCATTTTAAAGTTTTGAATTTTCATTTTTCTGGTGCATAATATGACCCCCGCAGACGCCTAGTTTAGGAGTTATAGCCATTTTAAGATTTTGAATTTTTTTTTCTGGTGCATAATATGACCCCAGCAGACGCCTAGTTTAGGAGTTATAGCCATTTTAAGATTTTGAATTTTCATTTTTCTGGTGCATAATATGACCCCCACAGACGCCTAGTTTAGGAGTTATAGCCATTTTAAGATTTTGAATTTTTTTTTCTGGTGCATAATATGACCCCAGCAGACGCCTAGTTTAGGAGTTATAGCCATTTTAAGATTTTGAATTTTCATTTTTCTGGTGCATAATATGACCCACGCAGACGCCTAGTTTAGGAGTTATAGCCATTTTAAAGTTTTGAATTTTCATTTTTCTGGTGCATAATATGACCCCCGCAGACGCCTAGTTTAGGAGTTATAGCCATTTTAAGATTTTGAATTTTTTTTTTCTGGTGCATAATATAACCCCCGCAGACGCCTAGTTTAGGAGTTATAGCCATTTTAAGATTTAGAATTTCTTTTTCTGGTGCATAATATGACCCCCGCAGACGCCTAGTTTAGGAGTTATTGCCATTTTAAAGTTTTGAATTTTCATTTTTCTGGTGCATAATATGACCCACGCAGACGCCTAGTTTAGGAGTTATTGCCATTTTAAAGTTTTGAATTATCATTTTTCTGGTGCATAATATGACCCCCGCAGACGCCTAGTTTAGGAGTTATAGCCATTTTAAGATTTTGAATTTTCATTTTTCTGGTGCATAATATGACCCCCGCAGACGCCTAGTTTAGGAGTTTTAGCCAATTTAAGATTTTGAATTTTTTTTTCTGGTGCATAATATGACCCCCGCAGACGCCTAGTTTAGGAGTTATTGCCATTTTAAAGTTTTGAATTTTCATTTTTCTGGTGCATAATATGACCCACGCAGTTGACCCTAGTTTAGGAGTTTTAGCCATTTTAAAGTTTTGAATTTTCATTTTTCTGGTGCATAATATGACCCCCGCAGACGCCTAGTTTAGGAGTTATAGCCATTTTAAAGTTTTGAATTTTCATTTTTCTGGTGCATAATATGACCCCCGCAGACGCCTAGTTTAGGAGTTATAGCCATTTTAAGATTTAGAATTTTTTTTTTCTGGTGCATAATATGAGCCCCGCAGACGCCTAGTTTAGGAGTTATAGCGATTTTAAAGTTTTGAATTTTCTTTTTTCTGGTGCATAATATGACCCCCGCAGACGCCTAGTTTAGGAGTTATTGCCATTTTAAAGTTTTGAATTTTCATTTTTCTGGTGCATAATATGACCCACGCAGACGCCTAGTTTAGGAGTTATAGCCATTTTAAAGTTTTGAATTTTCATTTTTCTGGTGCATAATATGACCCACGCAGACGCCTAGTTTAGGAGTTATTGGCATTTTAAAGTTTTGAATTATCATTTTTCTGGTGCATAATATGACCCCCGCAGACGCCTAGTTTAGGAGTTATAGCCATTTTAAGATTTTGAATTTTCATTTTTCTGGTGCATAATATGACCCCCGCAGACGCCTAGTTTAGGAGTTTTAGCCAATTTAAGATTTTGAATTTTTTTTTCTGGTGCATAATATGACCCCCGCAGACGCCTAGTTTAGGAGTTATTGCCATTTTAAAGTTTTGAATTTTCATTTTTCTGGTGCATAATATGACCCACGCAGACGCCTAGTTTAGGAGTTATTGCCATTTTAAAGTTTTGAATTATCATTTTTCTGGTGCATAATATGACCCCCGCTGACGCCTAGTTTAGGAGTTATAGCCATTTTAAGATTTTGAATTTTCATTTTTCTGGTGCATAATATGACCCCCGCAGACGCCTAGTTTAGGAGTTTTAGCCAATTTAAGATTTTGAATTTTTTTTTCTGGTGCATAATATGACCCCCGCAGACGCCTAGTTTAGGAGTTATTGCCATTTTAAAGTTTTGAATTTTCATTTTTCTGGTGCATAATATGACCCACGCAGTTGACCCTAGTTTAGGAGTTTTAGCCATTTTAAAGTTTTGAATTTTCATTTTTCTGGTGCATAATATGACCCCCGCAGACGCCTAGTTTAGGAGTTATAGCCATTTTAAAGTTTTGAATTTTCATTTTTCTGGTGCATAATATGACCCCCGCAGACGCTTAGTTTAGGAGTTATAGCCATTTTAAGATTTTGAATTTTTTTTTCTGGTGCATAATATGACCCCCGCAGACGCTTAGTTTAGGAGTTATAGCCATTTTAAGATTTTGAATTTTTTTTTCTGGTGCATAATATGACCCCCGCAGACGCCTAGTTTAGGAGTTATAGCCATTTTAAAGTTTTGAACTTTCATTTTTCTGGTGCATAATATGACCCCCGCAGACGCCTAGTTTAGGAGTTATAGCCATTTTAAGATTTTGAATTTTATTTTCTGGTGCATAATATAACCCCCGCAGACGCCTAGTTTAGGAGTTATAGCCATTTTAAAGATTTGAATTTTCATTTTTCTGGTGCATAATATGACCCCCGCAGACGCCTAGTTTAGGAGTTCTAGCCATTTCAAGATTTTGAATTTTTTTTCGGGTGCATAATATGACCCCCGCAGACGCTTAGTTTAGGAGTTATAGCCATTTTAAGATTTTGAATTTTTTTTTCTGGTGCATAATATGACCCCCGCAGACGCCTAGTTTAGGAGTTATAGCCATTTTAAAGTTTTGAACTTTCATTTTTCTGGTGCATAATATGACCCCCGCAGACGCCTAGTTTAGGAGTTATAGCCATTTTAAGATTTTGAATTTTATTTTCTGGTGCATAATATAACCCCCGCAGACGCCTAGTTTAGGAGTTATAGCCATTTTAAAGATTTGAATTTTCATTTTTCTGGTGCATAATATGACCCCCGCAGACGCCTAGTTTAGGAGTTCTAGCCATTTCAAGATTTTGAATTTTTTTTCGGGTGCATAATATGACCCCCGCAGACGCATAGTTTAGGAGTTATAGCCATTTTAAGATTTTTAATTTTTTTTTCTGGTGCATAATATGACCCCCGCAGACGCCTAGTTTAGGAGTTATAGCGATTTTAAAGTTTTGAATTTTAATTTTTCTGATGCATAATATGACCCCCGCAGACGCCTAGTTTAGCAGTTATAGCCATTTAAAAGTTTTGAATTTTCATTTTTCTGATGCATAATATGACCCCCGCAGACGCCTAGTTTAGGAGTTATAGCCATTTTAAAGTTTTGATTTTTTTTTTTTTCTGGTGCATAATATAACCCCCACAGACGAATAGTTTATGAGTTATAGCGATTTTAAAGTTTTGAATTTTATTTTTCCTGGTGCATAATATGACCCCCGCAGACGCCTATTTTTCTAGTTATAGCCATTTTAAGATTTTGAATTTTTTTTTCTGGTGCATAATATGACCCCCACAGACGCCTAGTTTAGGAGTTATAGCGATTTTAAAGTTTTGAATTTTAATTTTTCTGGTGCATAATATGACCCCCGCAGACGCCTAGTTTAGGAGTTATAGCCATTTTAAGATTTTGAATTTTTTTTTCTGGTGCATAATATGACCCCCGCAGACGCCTAGTTTAGGAGTTATAGCGATTTTAAAGTTTTGAATTTCCTTTTTTCTGGTGCATAATACGACCCCCGCAGACGCCTAGTTTAGGAGTTATAGCGATTTTAAAGTTTTGAATTTTAATTTTTCTGGTGCATAATATGACCCCCGCAGACGCCTAGTTTAGGAGTTATAGCCATTTTAAGATTTTGAATTTTTTTTTCTGGTGCATAATATGACCCCCGCAGACGCCTAGTTTAGGAGTTATAGCGATTTTAAAGTTTTGAATTTTATTTTTCCTGGTGCATAATATGACCCCCGCAGACGCCTATTTTTCTAGTTATAGCCATTTTAAGATTTTGAATTTTTTTTTCTGGTGCATAATATGACCCCCACAGACGCCTAGTTTAGGAGTTATAGCCATTTTAAGATTTTGAATTTTTTTTTTTCTGGTGCATAATATGACCCACGCAGACGCCTAGTTTAGGAGTTATTGCCATTTTAAAGTTTTGAATTTTCATTTTTCTGGTGCATAATATGACCCACGCAGACGCCTAGTTTAGGAGTTATTGCCATTTTAAAGTTTTGAATTATCATTTTTCTGGTGCATAATATGACCCCCGCAGACGCCTAGTTTAGGAGTTATAGCCATTTTAAAGTTTTGAATTTTCATTTTTCTGGTGCATAATATGACCCCCACAGACGCCTAGTTTAGGAGTTATAGCCATTTTAAAGTTTTGAATTTTCATTTTTCTGGTGCATAATATGACCCACGCAGACGCCTAGTTTAGGAGTTATAGCGATTTTAAAGTTTTGAATTTTCATTTTTCTGGTGCATAATATGACCCCCGCAGACGCCTAGTTTAGGAGTTATAGCCATTTTAAAGTTTTGAATTTTCATTTTTCTGGTGCATAATATGACCCCCGCAGACGCTTAGTTTAGGAGTTATAGCCATTTTAAGATTTTGAATTTTTTTTTCTGGTGCATAATATGACCCCCGCAGACGCCTAGTTTAGGAGTTATAGCCATTTTAAAGTTTTGAACTTTCATTTTTCTGGTGCATAATATGACCCCCGCAGACGCCTAGTTTAGGAGTTATAGCCATTTTAAGATTTTGAATTTTATTTTCTGGTGCATAATATAACCCCCGCAGACGCCTAGTTTAGGAGTTATAGCCATTTTAAAGATTTGAATTTTCATTTTTCTGGTGCATAATATGACCCCCGCAGACGCCTAGTTTAGGAGTTCTAGCCATTTCAAGATTTTGAATTTTTTTTCGGGTGCATAATATGACCCCCGCAGACGCATAGTTTAGGAGTTATAGCCATTTTAAGATTTTTAATTTTTTTTTCTGGTGCATAATATGACCCCCGCAGACGCCTAGTTTAGGAGTTATAGCGATTTTAAAGTTTTGAATTTTAATTTTTCTGATGCATAATATGACCCCCGCAGACGCCTAGTTTAGCAGTTATAGCCATTTAAAAGTTTTGAATTTTCATTTTTCTGATGCATAATATGACCCCCGCAGACGCCTAGTTTAGGAGTTATAGCCATTTTAAAGTTTTGATTTTTTTTTTTTTCTGGTGCATAATATGACCCCCACAGACGAATAGTTTATGAGTTATAGCGATTTTAAAGTTTTGAATTTTATTTTTCCTGGTGCATAATATGACCCCCGCAGACGCCTATTTTTCTAGTTATAGCCATTTTAAGATTTTGAATTTTTTTTTCTGGTGCATAATATGACCCCCACAGACGCCTAGTTTAGGAGTTATAGCGATTTTAAAGTTTTGAATTTTAATTTTTCTGGTGCATAATATGACCCCCGCAGACGCCTAGTTTAGGAGTTATAGCCATTTTAAGATTTTGAATTTTTTTTTCTGGTGCATAATATGACCCCCGCAGACGCCTAGTTTAGGAGTTATAGCGATTTTAAAGTTTTGAATTTTCTTTTTTCTGGTGCATAATATGACCCCCGCAGACGCCTAGTTTAGGAGTTATAGCGATTTTAAAGTTTTGAATTTTAATTTTTCTGGTGCATAATATGACCCCCGCAGACGCCTAGTTTAGGAGTTATAGCCATTTTAAGATTTTGAATTTTTTTTTCTGGTGCATAATATGACCCCCGCAGACGCCTAGTTTAGGAGTTATAGCGATTTTAAAGTTTTGAATTTTATTTTTCCTGGTGCATAATATGACCCCCGCAGACGCCTATTTTTCTAGTTATAGCCATTTTAAGATTTTGAATTTTTTTTTCTGGTGCATAATATGACCCCCACAGACGCCTAGTTTAGGAGTTATAGCCATTTTAAGATTTTGAATTTTTTTTTTCTGGTGCATAATATGAGCCCCGCAGACGCCTAGTTTAGGAGTTATAGCGATTTTAAAGTTTTGAATTTTCTTTTTTCTGGTGCATAATATGACCCCCGCAGACGCCTAGTTTAGGAGTTATTGCCATTTTAAAGTTTTGAATTTTCATTTTTCTGGTGCATAATATGACCCCCGCAGACGCCTAGTTTAGGAGTTATAGCCATTTTAAAGTTTTGAATTTTCATTTTTCTGGTGCATAATATGACCCCCACAGACGCCTAGTTTAGGAGTTATAGCCATTTTAAAGTTTTGAATTTTCATTTTTCTGGTGCATAATATGACCCACGCAGACGCCTAGTTTAGGAGTTATTGCCATTTTAAAGTTTTGAATTTTCATTTTTCTGGTGCATAATATGACCCACGCAGACGCCTAGTTTAGGAGTTATTGCCATTTTAAAGTTTTGAATTATCATTTTTCTGGTGCATAATATGACCCCCGCAGACGCCTAGTTTAGGAGTTATAGCCATTTTAAAGTTTTGAATTTTCATTTTTCTGGTGCATAATATGACCCCCACAGACGCCTAGTTTAGGAGTTATAGCCATTTTAAAGTTTTGAATTTTCATTTTTCTGGTGCATAATATGACCCACGCAGACGCCTAGTTTAGGAGTTATTGCCATTTTAAAGTTTTGAATTATCATTTTTCTGGTGCATAATATGACCCCCGCAGACGCCTAGTTTAGGAGTTATAGCCATTTTAAGATTTTGAATTTTCATTTTTCTGGTGCATAATATGACCCCCGCAGACGCCTAGTTTAGGAGTTTTAGCCAATTTAAGATTTTGAATTTTTTTTTCTGGTGCATAATATGACCCCCGCAGACGCCTAGTTTAGGAGTTATTGCCATTTTAAAGTTTTGAATTTTCATTTTTCTGGTGCATAATATGACCCACGCAGTTGACCCTAGTTTAGGAGTTTTAGCCATTTTAAAGTTTTGAATTTTCATTTTTCTGGTGCATAATATGACCCCCGCAGACGCCTAGTTTAGGAGTTATAGCCATTTTAAAGTTTTGAATTTTCATTTTTCTGGTGCATAATATGACCCCCGCAGACGCTTAGTTTAGGAGTTATAGCCATTTTAAGATTTTGAATTTTTTTTTCTGGTGCATAATATGACCCCCGCAGACGCCTAGTTTAGGAGTTATAGCCATTTTAAGATTTTGAATTTTATTTTCTGGTGCATAATATAACCCCCGCAGACGCCTAGTTTAGGAGTTATAGCCATTTTAAAGATTTGAATTTTCATTTTTCTGGTGCATAATATGACCCCCGCAGACGCCTAGTTTAGGAGTTATAGCCATTTTAAAGATTTGAATTTTCATTTTTCTGGTGCATAATATGACCCCCACAGACGCCTAGTTTAGGAGTTATAGCCATTTTAAAGTTTTGAATTTTCATTTTTCTGGTGCATAATATGACCCCCACAGACGCCTAGTTTAGGAGTTATAGCCATTTTAAAGTTTTGAATTTTCATTTTTCTGGTGCATAATATGACCCCCACAGACGCCTAGTTTAGGAGTTATAGCCATTTTAAGATTTTGAATTTTTTTTTTCTGGTGCATAATATGACCCCCGCAGACGCCTAGTTTAGGAGTTATAGCCATTTTAAGATTTTGAATTTTTTTTTTCTGGTGCATAATATGAGCCCCGCAGACGCCTAGTTTAGGAGTTATTGCCATTTTAAAGATTTGAATTTTCATTTTTCTGGTGCATAATATGACCCCCACAGACGCCTAGTTTAGGAGTTATAGCCATTTTAAGATTTTGAATTTTTTTTTTCTGGTGCATAATATGAGCCCCGCAGACGCCTAGTTTAGGAGTTATAGCCATTTTAAAGTTTTGAATTTTCATTTTTCTGGTGCATAATATGACCCCCGCAGACGCCTAGTTTAGGAGTTATAGCCATTTTAAGATTTTGAATTTTTTTTTTCTGGTGCATAATATGAGCCCCGCAGACGCCTAGTTTAGGAGTTATAGCGATTTTAAAGTTTTGAATTTTCTTTTTTCTGGTGCATAATATGACCCCCGCAGACGCCTAGTTTAGGAGTTATTGCCATTTTAAAGTTTTGAATTTTCATTTTTCTGGTGCATAATATGACCCCCGCAGACGCCTAGTTTAGGAGTTATAGCCATTTTAAAGTTTTGAATTTTCATTTTTCTGGTGCATAATATGACCCCCACAGACGCCTAGTTTAGGAGTTATAGCCATTTTAAAGTTTTGAATTTTCATTTTTCTGGTGCATAATATGACCCCCGCAGACGCCTAGTTTAGGAGTTATAGCCATTTTAAGATTTTGAATTTTTTTTTTCTGGTGCATAATATGAGCCCCGCAGACGCCTAGTTTAGGAGTTATAGCGATTTTAAAGTTTTGAATTTTCTTTTTTCTGGTGCATAATATGACCCCCGCAGACGCCTAGTTTAGGAGTTATTGCCATTTTAAAGTTTTGAATTATCATTTTTCTGGTGCATAATATGACCCCCGCAGACGCCTAGTTTAGGAGTTATAGCCATTTTAAAGTTTTGAATTTTCATTTTTCTGGTGCATAATATGACCCCCACAGACGCCTAGTTTAGGAGTTATAGCCATTTTAAAGTTTTGAATTTTCATTTTTCTGGTGCATAATATGACCCACGCAGACGCCTAGTTTAGGAGTTATTGCCATTTTAAAGTTTTGAATTATCATTTTTCTGGTGCATAATATGACCCCCGCAGACGCCTAGTTTAGGAGTTATAGCCATTTTAAGATTTTGAATTTTCATTTTTCTGGTGCATAATATGACCCCCGCAGACGCCTAGTTTAGGAGTTTTAGCCAATTTAAGATTTTGAATTTTTTTTTCTGGTGCATAATATGACCCCCGCAGACGCCTAGTTTAGGAGTTATTGCCATTTTAAAGTTTTGAATTTTCATTTTTCTGGTGCATAATATGACCCACGCAGTTGACCCTAGTTTAGGAGTTTTAGCCATTTTAAAGTTTTGAATTTTCATTTTTCTGGTGCATAATATGACCCCCGCAGACGCCTAGTTTAGGAGTTATAGCCATTTTAAAGTTTTGAATTTTCATTTTTCTGGTGCATAATATGACCCCCGCAGACGCTTAGTTTAGGAGTTATAGCCATTTTAAGATTTTGAATTTTTTTTTCTGGTGCATAATATGACCCCCGCAGACGCCTAGTTTAGGAGTTATAGCCATTTTAAGATTTTGAATTTTATTTTCTGGTGCATAATATAACCCCCGCAGACGCCTAGTTTAGGAGTTATAGCCATTTTAAAGATTTGAATTTTCATTTTTCTGGTGCATAATATGACCCCCGCAGACGCCTAGTTTAGGAGTTATAGCCATTTTAAAGATTTGAATTTTCATTTTTCTGGTGCATAATATGACCCCCACAGACGCCTAGTTTAGGAGTTATAGCCATTTTAAAGTTTTGAATTTTCATTTTTCTGGTGCATAATATGACCCCCACAGACGCCTAGTTTAGGAGTTATAGCCATTTTAAAGTTTTGAATTTTCATTTTTCTGGTGCGTAATATGACCCCCGCAGACGCCTAGTTTAGGAGTTATAGCCATTTTAAAGTTTTGAACTTTCATTTTTCTGGTGCATAATATGACCCCCGCAGACGCCTAGTTTAGGAGTTATAGCCATTTTAAGATTTTGAATTTTATTTTCTGGTGCATAATATAACCCCCGCAGACGCCTAGTTTAGGAGTTATAGCCATTTTAAAGATTTGAATTTTCATTTTTCTGGTGCATAATATGACCCCCACAGACGCCTAGTTTAGGAGTTATAGCCATTTTAAGATTTTGAATTTTTTTTTTCTGGTGCATAATATGAGCCCCGCAGACGCCTAGTTTAGGAGTTATAGCCATTTTAAAGTTTTGAATTTTCATTTTTCTGGTGCATAATATGACCCCCGCAGACGCCTAGTTTAGGAGTTATAGCCATTTTAAGATTTTGAATTTTTTTTTTCTGGTGCATAATATGAGCCCCGCAGACGCCTAGTTTAGGAGTTATAGCGATTTTAAAGTTTTGAATTTTCTTTTTTCTGGTGCATAATATGACCCCCGCAGACGCCTAGTTTAGGAGTTATTGCCATTTTAAAGTTTTGAATTTTCATTTTTCTGGTGCATAATATGACCCCCGCAGACGCCTAGTTTAGGAGTTATAGCCATTTTAAAGTTTTGAATTTTCATTTTTCTGGTGCATAATATGACCCCCACAGACGCCTAGTTTAGGAGTTATAGCCATTTTAAAGTTTTGAATTTTCATTTTTCTGGTGCATAATATGACCCACGCAGACGCCTAGTTTAGGAGTTATTGCCATTTTAAAGTTTTGAATTATCATTTTTCTGGTGCATAATATGACCCCCGCAGACGCCTAGTTTAGGAGTTATAGCCATTTTAAGATTTTGAATTTTCATTTTTCTGGTGCATAATATGACCCCCGCAGACGCCTAGTTTAGGAGTTTTAGCCAATTTAAGATTTTGAATTTTTTTTTCTGGTGCATAATATGACCCCCGCAGACGCCTAGTTTAGGAGTTATTGCCATTTTAAAGTTTTGAATTTTCATTTTTCTGGTGCATAATATGACCCACGCAGACGCCTAGTTTAGGAGTTATTGCCATTTTAAAGTTTTGAATTATCATTTTTCTGGTGCATAATATGACCCCCGCAGACGCCTAGTTTAGGAGTTATAGCCATTTTAAGATTTTGAATTTTCATTTTTCTGGTGCATAATATGACCCCCGCAGACGCTTAGTTTAGGAGTTATAGCCATTTTAAAATTTTGAATTTTTTTTTCTGGTGCATAATATGACCCCCGCAGACGCCTAGTTTAGGAGTTATAGCCATTTTAAAGTTTTGAACTTTCATTTTTCTGGTGCATAATATGACCCCCGCAGACGCCTAGTTTAGGAGTTATAGCCATTTTAAGATTTTGAATTTTTTTTCTGGTGCATAATATGACCCCCGCAGACGCCTAGTTTAGGAGTTATAGCCATTTTAAGATTTTGAATTTTTTTTTCTGGTGCATAATATGACCCCCGCAGACGCCTAGTTTAGGAGTTATAGCCATTTTAAGATTTTGAATTTTTTTTTCTGGTGCATAATATGACCCCCGCAGACGCCTAGTTTAGGAGTTATAGCCATTTTAAAGTTTTGAATTTTTTTTTTTCTGGTGCATAATATGACCCCCACAGACGAATAGTTTAGGAGTTATAGCGATTTTAAAGTTTTGAATTTTATTTTTCCTGGTGCATAATATGACCCCCGCAGACGCCTATTTTTCTAGTTATAGCCATTTTAAGATTTTGAATTTTTTTTTTCTGGTGCATAATATGACCCCCACAGACGCCTAGTTTAGGAGTTATAGCGATTTTAAAGTTTTGAATTTTAATTTTTCTGGTGCTTAATATGACCCCCGCAGACGCCTAGTTTAGGAGTTATAGCCATTTTAAGATTTTGAATTTTTTTTTCTGGTGCATAATATGACTCCCGCAGACGCCTAGTTTAGGAGTTATAGCCATTTTAAAGTTTTGAATTTTAATTTTTCTGGTGCATAATATGACCCCCGCAGACGCCTAGTTTAGGAGTTATAGCCATTTTAAGATTTTGATTTTTTTTTCTGGTGCATAATATGACCCCCGCAGACGCCTAGTTTAGGAGTTATAGAAATTTTAAGATTTTGAATTTTTTTTCTGGTGCATAATATGACCCCCGCAGACGCCTAGTTTAGGAGTTATAGCCATTTTAAAGTTTTGAACTTTCATTTTTCTGGTGCATAATATGACCCCCGCAGACGCCTAGTTTAGGAGTTATAGCCATTTTAAGATTTTGAATTTTATTTTCTGGTGCATAATATAACCCCCGCAGACGCCTAGTTTAGGAGTTATAGCCAATTTAAGATTTTGAATTTTTTTTTCTGGTGCATAATATGACCCCCGCAGACGCCTAGTTTAGGAGTTATTGCCATTTTAAAGTTTTGAATTTTCATTTTTCTGGTGCATAGTATGACCCCCGCAGACGCCTAGTTTAGGAGTTATAGCCATTTTAAGATTTTGAATTTTTTTTTTCTGGTGCATAATATAACCCCCGCAGACGCCTAGTTTAGGAGTTATAGCCATTTTAAGATTTAGAATTTCTTTTTCTGGTGCATAATATGACCCCCGCAGACGCCTAGTTTAGGAGTTATTGCCATTTTAAAGTTTTGAATTTTCATTTTTCTGGTGCATAATATGACCCCCGCAGACGCCTAGTTTAGGAGTTATAGCCATTTTAAAGTTTTGAATTTTCATTTTTCTGGTGCATAATATGACCCACACAGACGCCTAGTTTAGGAGTTATAGCCATTTTAAGATTTTGAATTTTTTTTTTTGGTGCATAATATGACCCCAGCAGACGCCTAGTTTAGGAGTTATAGCCATTTTAAGATTTTGAATTTTCATTTTTCTGGTGCATAATATGACCCACGCAGACGCCTAGTTTAGGAGTTATAGCCATTTTAAAGTTTTGAATTTTCATTTTTCTGGTGCATAATATGACCCCCGCAGACACCTAGTTTAGGAGTTATAGCCATTTTAAGATTTTGAATTTTTTTTTTCTGGTGCATAATATAACCCCCGCAGACGCCTAGTTTAGGAGTTATTGCCATTTTAAAGTTTTGAATTTTCATTTTTCTGGTGCATAATATGACCCCCGCAGACGCCTAGTTTAGGAGTTATAGCCATTTTAAAGTTTTGAATTTTCATTTTTCTGGTGCATAATATGACCCCCACAGACGCCTAGTTTAGGAGTTATAGCCATTTTAAGATTTTGAATTTTTTTTTCTGGTGCATAATATGACCCCCGCAGACGCCTAGTTTAAGAGTTATAGCCATTTTAAAGTTTTGAATTTTCATTTTTCTGGTGCATAATATGACCCACGCAGACGCCTAGTTTAGGAGTTATTGCCAGTTTAAAGTTTTGAATTATCATTTTTCTGGTGCATAATATGACCCCCGCAGACGCCTAGTTTAGGAGTTTTAGCCAATTTAAGATTTTGAATTTTTTTTTCTGGTGCATAATATGACCCCCGCAGACGCCTAGTTTAGGAGTTATTGCCATTTTAAAGTTTTGAATTTTCATTTTTCTGGTGCATAATATGACCCACGCAGTTGACCCTAGTTTAGGAGTTTTAGCCATTTTAAAGTTTTGAATTTTCATTTTTCTGGTGCATAATATGACCCCCGCAGACGCCTAGTTTAGGAGTTATAGCCATTTTAAAGTTTTGAATTTTCATTTTTCTGGTGCATAATATGACCCCCGCAGACGCCTAGTTTAATAGTTATAGCCATTTTAAGATTTTGAATTTTTTTTTTCTGGTGCATAATATGACCCCCGCAGACGCCTAGTTTAAGAGCTATAGCCATTTTAAAGTTTTGAATTTTCATTTTTCTGGTGCATAATATGACCCACGCAGTTGACCCTAGTTTAGGAGTTTTAGCCATTTTAAAGTTTTGAATTTTCATTTTTCTGGTGCATAATATGACCCCCGCAGACACCTAGTTTAGGAGTTATAGCCATTTTAAAGTTTTGATTTTTCATTTTTCTGGTGCATAATATGACCCTCGCAGACGTCGAGTTTAGGAGTTATAGCCATTTTAAAGTTTTGAATTTTCATTTTTCTGGTGCATAATATGACCCCCGCAGACGCCTAGTTTAGGAGTTATAGCCATTTTAAGATTTTGAATTTTTTTTTTCTGGTGCATAATATAACCCCCGCAGACGCCTAGTTTAGGAGTTATAGCCATTTTAAAGTTTTGAATTTTCTTTTTTCTGGTGCATAATATGACCCCCGCAGACGCCTAGTTTAGGAGTTATAGCCATTTTAAAGTTTTGAATTTTCATTTTTCTGGTGCATAATATGACCCCCGCAGACGTATAGTTTAGGAGCTATAGCCATTTTAAAGTTTTGAATTTTCATTTTTCTGGTGCATAATATGACCCCGGCAGACGCCTAGTTTAGGAGTTATAGCCATTTTAAGATTTTGAATTTTTTTTTCTGGTGCATAATATGACCCCCGCAGACGCCTAGTTTAGGAGTTATAGCCATTTTAAAGTTTTGAATTTTCATTTTTCTGGTGCATAGTATGACCCCCGCAGACGCCTAGTTTAGGAGTTATAGCCATTTTAAGATTTTGAATTTTCATTTTTCTGGTGCATAATATGACCCCCGCAGACGCCTAGTTTAGGAGTTATAGCCAATTTAAAATTTTGAATTTTTTTTTCTGGTGCATAATATGACCCCCGCAGACGCCTAGTTTAGGAGTTATAGCCATTTTAAAGTTTTGAATTTTCATTTTTCTGGTGCATAATATGACCCCCGCAGACGCCTAGTTTAGGAGTTATAGCCATTTTAAGATTTTGAATTTTCATTTTTCTGGTGCATAATATGACCCCCGCAGACGCCTAGTTTAGGAGTTTTAGCCAATTTAAGATTTTGAATTTTTTTTTCTGGTGCATAATATGACCCACGCAGTTGACCCTAGTTTAGGAGTTTTAGCCATTTTAAAGTTTTGAATTTTCATTTTTCTGGTGCATAATATGACCCCCGCAGACGCCTAGTTTAGGAGTTATAGCCAATTTAAGATTTTGAATTTTTTTTTCTGGTGCATAGTATGACCCCCGCAGACGCCTAGTTTAGGAGTTATAGCCATTTTAAAGTTTTGAATTTTCATTTTTCTGGTGCATAGTATGACCCCCGCAGACGCCTAGTTTAGGAGTTATAGCCATTTTAAGATTTTGAATTTTTTTTGCTGGTGCATAATATGACCCCCGCAGACGCCTAGTTTAGGAGTTATAGCCATTTTAAGATTTTGAATTTTCATTTTTCTGGTGCATAATATGACCCCCGCAGACGCCTAGTTTAGGAGTTATAGCCATTTTAAGATTTTGAATTTTCATTTTTCTGGTGCATAATATGACCCCCGCAGACGCCTAGTTTAGGAGTTATAGCCAATTTAAGATTTTGAATTTTTTTTTCTGGTGCATAATATGACCCCCGCAGACGCCTAGTTTAGGAGTTATAGCCATTTTAAAGTTTTGAATTTTCATTTTTCTGGTGCATAATATGACCCCCGCAGACGCCTAGTTTAGGAGTTATAGCCATTTTAAGATTTTGAATTTTCATTTTTCTGGTGCATAATATGACCCCCGCAGACGCCTAGTTTAGGAGTTTTAGCCAATTTAAGATTTTGAATTTTTTTTTCTGGTGCATAATATGACCCCCGCAGACGCCTAGTTTAGGAGTTATTGCCATTTTAAAGTTTTGAATTTTCATTTTTCTGGTGCATAATATGACCCACGCAGTTGACCCTAGTTTAGGAGTTTTAGCCATTTTAAAGTTTTGAATTTTCATTTTTCTGGTGCATAATATGACCCCCGCAGACGCCTAATTTAGGAGTTATAGCCATTTTAAAGTTTTGAATTTTCATTTTTCTGGTGCATAATATGACCCCCGCAGACGCCTAGTTTAGGAGTTATAGCCATTTTAAGATTTTGAATTTTTTTTTTCTGGTGCATAATATAACCCCCGCAGACGCCTAGTTTAGGAGTTATAGCCATTTTAAAGTTTTGAATTTTCATTTTTCTGGTGCATAATATGACCCCCGCAGACGCCTAGTTTAGGAGTTATAGCCATTTTAAAGTTTTGAATTTTCATTTTTCTGGTGCATAATATGACCCCCGCAGACGCCTAGTTTAAGAGCTATAGCCATTTTAAAGTTTTGAATTTTCATTTTTCTGGTGCATAATATGACCCACGCAGTTGACCCTAGTTTAGGAGTTTTAGCCATTTTAAAGTTTTGAATTTTCATTTTTCTGGTGCATAATATGACCCCCGCAGACACCTAGTTTAGGAGTTATAGCCATTTTAAAGTTTTGATTTTTCATTTTTCTGGTGCATAATATGACCCCCGCAGACGCCTAGTTTAGGAGTTATAGCCATTTTAAAGTTTTGAATTTTCATTTTTCTGGTGCATAATATGACCCCCGCAGACGCCTAGTTTAGGAGTTATAGCCATTTTAAGATTTTGAATTTTTTTTTTCTGGTGCATAATATAACCCCCGCAGACGCCTAGTTTAGGAGTTATAGCCATTTTAAAGTTTTGAATTTTCATTTTTCTGGTGCATAATATGACCCCCGCAGACGCCTAGTTTAGGAGTTATAGCCATTTTAAAGTTTTGAATTTTCATTTTTCTGGTGCATAATATGACCCCCGCAGACGCCTAGTTTAGGAGCTATAGCCATTTTAAAGTTTTGATTTTTCATTTTTCTGGTGCATAATATGACCCCGGCAGACGCCTAGTTTAGGAGATATAGCCATTTTAAGATTTTGAATTTTTTTTTCTGGTGCATAATATGACCCCCGCAGACGCCTAGTTTAGGAGTTATAGCCATTTTAAAGTTTTGAATTTTCATTTTTCTGGTGCATAGTATGACGACCGCAGACGCCTAGTTTAGGAGTTATAGCCATTTTAAGATTTTGAATTTTCATTTTTCTGGTGCATAATATGACCCCCGCAGACGCCTAGTTTAGGAGTTATAGCCATTTTAAGATTTTGAATTTTCATTTTTCTGGTGCATAATATGACCCCCGCAGACGCCTAGTTTAGGAGTTATAGCCATTTTAAGATTTTGAATTTTCATTTTTCTGGTGCATAATATGACCCCCGCAGACGCCTAGTTTAGGAGTTATAGCCATTTTAAGATTTTGAATTTTCATTTTTCTGGTGCATAATATGACCCCCGCAGACGCCTAGTTTAGGAGTTATAGCCAATTTAAGATTTTGAATTTTTTTTTCTGGTGCATAATATGACCCCCGCAGACGCCTAGTTTAGGAGTTATAGCCATTTTAAAGTTTTGAATTTTCATTTTTCTGGTGCATAATATGACCCCCGCAGACGCCTAGTTTAGGAGTTATAGCCATTTTAAGATTTTGAATTTTCATTTTTCTGGTGCATAATATGACCCCCGCAGACGCCTAGTTTAGGAGTTTTAGCCAATTTAAGATTTTGAATTTTTTTTTCTGGTGCATAATATGACCCCCGCAGACGCCTAGTTTAGGAGTTATTGCCATTTTAAAGTTTTGAATTTTCATTTTTCTGGTGCATAATATGACCCACGCAATTGACCCTAGTTTAGGAGTTTTAGCCATTTTAAAGTTTTGAATTTTCATTTTTCTGGTGCATAATATGACCCCCGCAGACGCCTAGTTTAGGAGTTATAGCCATTTTAAAGTTTTGAATTTTCATTTTTCTGGTGCATAATATGACCCCCGCAGACGCCTAGTTTAGGAGTTATAGCCATTTTAAGATTTTGAATTTTTTTTTTCTGGTGCATAATATAACCCCCGCAGACGCCTAGTTTAGGAGTTATAGCCATTTTAAAGTTTTGAATTTTCATTTTTCTGGTGCATAATATGACCCCCGCAGACGCCTAGTTTAGGAGTTATAGCCATTTTAAAGTTTTGAATTTTCATTTTTCTGGTGCATAATATGACCCCCGCAGACGCCTAGTTTAAGAGCTATAGCCATTTTAAAGTTTTGAATTTTCATTTTTCTGGTGCATAATATGACCCACGCAGTTGACCCTAGTTTAGGAGTTTTAGCCATTTTAAAGTTTTGAATTTTCATTTTTCTGGTGCATAATATGACCCCCGCAGACACCTAGTTTAGGAGTTATAGCCATTTTAAAGTTTTGATTTTTCATTTTTCTGGTGCATAATATGACCCCCGCAGACGCCTAGTTTAGGAGTTATAGCCATTTTAAAGTTTTGAATTTTCATTTTTCTGGTGCATAATATGACCCCCGCAGACGCCTAGTTTAGGAGTTATAGCCATTTTAAGATTTTGAATTTTTTTTTTCTGGTGCATAATATAACCCCCGCAGACGCCTAGTTTAGGAGTTATAGCCATTTTAAAGTTTTGAATTTTCATTTTTCTGGTGCATAATATGACCCCCGCAGACGCCTAGTTTAGGAGTTATAGCCATTTTAAAGTTTTGAATTTTCATTTTTCTGGTGCATAATATGACCCCCGCAGACGCCTAGTTTAGGAGCTATAGCCATTTTAAAGTTTTGATTTTTCATTTTTCTGGTGCATAATATGACCCCGGCAGACGCCTAGTTTAGGAGTTATAGCCATTTTAAGATTTTGAATTTTTTTTTCTGGTGCATAATATGACCCCCGCAGACGCCTAGTTTAGGAGTTATAGCCATTTTAAAGTTTTGAATTTTCATTTTTCTGGTGCATAGTATGACGACCGCAGACGCCTAGTTTAGGAGTTATAGCCATTTTAAGATTTTGAATTTTTTTTTCTGGTGCATAATATGACCCCCGCTGACGACTAGTTTAGGAGTTATAGCCATTTTAAGATTTTGAATTTTAATTTTTCTGGTGCATAATATGACCCCCGCAGACGCCTAGTTTAGGAGTTATAGCCATTTTAAAGTTTTGAATTTTCATTTTTCTGGTGCATAATATGACCCCCGCAGACGCCTAGTTTAGGAGTTATAGCCATTTTAAGATTTTGAATTTTTTTTTCTGGTGCATAATATGACCCCCGCTGACGACTAGTTTAGGAGTTATAGCCATTTTAAGATTTTGAATTTTAATTTTTCTGGTGCATAATATGACCCCCGCAGACGCCTAGTTTAGGAGTTATAGCCATTTTAAAGTTTTGAATTTTCATTTTTCTGGTGCATAATATGACCCCCGCACACGCCTAGTTTAGGAGTTACAGCCATTTTAAGATTTTGAATTTTTTTTTCTGGTGCATAATATGACCCCCGCAGACGCCTAGTTTAGGAGTTATAGCCATTTTAAAGTTTTGAATTTTCATTTTTCTGGTGCATAATATGACCCCCGCAGACGCCTAGTTTAGGAGTTATAGCCATTTTAAAGTTTTGAATTTTCATTTTTCTGGTGCATAATATGACCCCCGCAGACGCCTAGTTTAGGAGTTATAGCCATTTTAAGTTTTTGAATTTTTTTTTTCTGGTGCATAATATGACCCCCGCAGACGCCTAGTTTAGGAGTTATAGCCATTTTAAAGTTTTGGTTTTTCATTTTTCAGGTGCATAATATGACCCCCGCAGACGCCTAGTTTAGGAGTTATAGCCATTTTAAGATTTTGAATTTTTTTTTCTGGTGCTTAATATGACCCCCGCAGACGCCTAGTTTAGAAGTTATAGCCATTTTAAAGTTTTGAATTATCATTTATCTGGTGCATAATATGACCCCCGCAGACGCCTAGTTTAGGAGTTATAGCAATTTTAAGATTTTGAATTTTCATTTTTCTGGTGCATAATATGACCCCCGCAGACGCCTAGTTTAGGAGTTATAGCCAATTTAAGATTTTGAATTTTTTTTTCTGGTGCATAATATGACCCCCGCAGACGCCTAGTTTAGGAGTTATAGCCATTTTAAAGTTTTGAATTTTCATTTTTCTGGTGCATAGTATGACCCCCGCAGACGCCTAGTTTAGGAGTTATAGCCATTTTAAGATTTTGAATTTTCATTTTTCTGGTGCATAATATGACCCCCGCAGACGCCTAGTTTAGGAGTTATAGCCATTTTAAGATTTTGAATTTTTT
Organism: Volucella zonaria; assembly: GCA_963966105.1. Taxonomy (NCBI): domain Eukaryota; kingdom Metazoa; phylum Arthropoda; class Insecta; order Diptera; family Syrphidae; genus Volucella; species Volucella zonaria. Next base: position 204,087,156 of record OZ014530.1, read on the forward strand.
TTTCTGGTGCATAATATGACCCCCGCAGACGCCTAGTTTAGGAGTTATAGCCATTTTAAAGTTTTGATTTTTCATTTTTCTGGTGCATAATATGACCCCCGCAGACGCCTAGTTTAGGAGTTATAGCCATTTATAGATTTTGAATTTTCATTTTTCTGGTGCATAATATGACCCCGCAGACGCCTAGTTTAGGAGTTATAGCCATTTCAAGATTTAGAATTTTTTTTTCTGCTGCATAATATGACCCCCGCAGACGCCTAGTTTAGGAGTTATTGCCATTTTAAAGTTTTGAATTTTCACTTTTCTGGTGCATAATATGACCCCCGCAGACGCCTAGTTTAGGAGTTATAGCCATTTTAAAGTTTTGAATTTTCATTTTTCTGGTGCATAATATGACCCCGCAGACGCCTAGTTTAGGAGTTATAGCCATTTTAAAGTTTTGAATTTTCATTTTTCTGGTGCATAATATGACCCCAGCAGACGCCTAGTTTAGGAGTTATAGCCATTTTAAAGTTTTGAATTTTCATTTTTCTGGTGCATAATATGACCCCACAGACGCCTAGTTTAGGAGTTATAGCCATTTTAAGATTTTGAATTTTTTTTTCTGGTGCATAATATGACCCCCGCAGACGCCTAGTTTAGGAGTTATAGCCATTTTAAAGTTTTGATTTTTCATTTTTCTGGTGCATAATATGACCCCCGCAGACGCCTAGTTTAGGAGTTATAGCCATTTTAAGATTTTGAATTTTTTTTGCTGGTGCATAATATGACCCCCGCAGACGCCTAGTTTAGGAGTTATAGCCATTTTAAAGTTTTGAATTTTCATTTTTCTGGTGCATAATATGACCCCCGCAGACGTCTAGTTTAGCAGTTATAGCCATTTTAAAGTTTTGATTTTTCATTTTTCTGGTGCATAATATGACCGCGGCAGACGCCTAGTTTAGAAGTTATAGCCATTTTAAAGCTTTGAATTTTCATTTTTCTGGTGCATAATATGACCCCAGCAGACGCCTAGTTTAGGAGCTATAGCCATTTTAAAGTTTTGATTTTTCATTTTTCTGGTGCATAATATGACCCCGGCAGACGCCTAGTTTAGGAGTGATAGCCATTTTACAGTTTTGAATTTTCATTTTTCTGGTGCATAATATGACCCCCGCAGACGCCTAGTTTAAGAGTTATAGAAATTTTAAGATTTTGAATTTTTTTTTCTGGTGCATAATATGACCCCCGCAGACGCCCAGTTTAGGAGTTATAGCCATTTTAAAGTTTTGATTTTTCATTTTTCTGGTGCATAATATAACCCCCGCAGACGCTTAGTTTAGGAGTTATAGCCATTTTAAGATTTTGAATTTTCATTTTTCTGGTGCATAATATGACCCCCGCAGACGCCTAGTTTAGGAGTTATAGCCATTTTAAGATTTTGAATTTTTTTTTCTGGTGCATAATATGACCCCCGCAGACGCCTAGTTTAGGAGTTATAGCCATTTTAAAGTTTTGAATTTTCATTTTTCTGGTGCATAGTATGACCCCCGCAGACGCCTACTTTAGGAGTTATAGCCATTTTAAGATTTTGAATTTTCATTTTTCTGGTGCATAATATGACCCCCGCAGACGCCTTGTTTAGGAGTTATAGCCATTTTAAAGTTTTGAATTATCATTTTTCTGGTGCATAATATGACCGCGGCAGACGCCTAGTTTAGAAGTTATAGCCATTTTAAAGCTTTGAATTTTCATTTTTCTTGTGCATAATATGACCCCCGCAGACGCCTAGTTTAGGAGTTATAGCCATTTTAAAGTTTTGATTTTTCATTTTTCTGGTGCATAATATGACCGCGGCAGACGCCTAGTTTAGAAGTTATAGCCATTTTAAAGCTTTGAATTTTCATTTTTCTGGTGCATAATATGACCCCCGCAGACGCCTAGTTTAGGAGTTATAGCCATTTTAAAGTTTTGAATTTTCATTTTTCTGGTGCATAATATGACCCCCGCAGACGCCTAGTTTAGAAGTTATAGCCATTTTAAAGCTTTGAATTTTCATTTTTCTTGTGCATAATATGACCCCCGCAGACGCCTAGTTTAGGAGTTATAGCCATTTTAAAGTTTTGATTTTTCATTTTTCTGGTGCATAATATGACCGCGGCAGACGCCTAGTTTAGAAGTTATAGCCATTTTAAAGCTTTGAATTTTCATTTTTCTGGTGCATAATATGACCCCCGCAGACGCCTAGTTTAGGAGTTATAGCCATTTTAAAGTTTTGAATTTTCATTTTTCTGGTGCATAATATGACCCCCGCAGACGCCTAGTTTAGGAGTTATAGCCATTTTAAGATTTTGAATTTTTTTTTCTGGTGCATAATATGACCCCCGCAGACGCCTAGTTTAGGAGTTATAGCCATTTTAAAGTTTTGAATTTTCATTTTTCTGGTGCATAATATGACCCCCGCAGACGCCTAGTTTAGGAGTTATAGCCATTTTAAAGTTTTGAATTTTCATTTTTCTGGTGCATAATATGACCCCCGCAGACGCCTAGTTTAGGAGTTATAGCCATTTTAAGATTTTGAATTTTTTTTTCTGGTGCATAATATGACCCCCGCAGACGCCTAGTTTAGGAGTTATAGCCATTTTAAAGTTTTGAATTTTCATTTTTCTGGTGCATAGTATGACCCCCGCAGACGCCTAGTTTAGGAGTTATAGCCATTTTAAGATTTTGAATTTTCATTTTTCTGGTGCATAATATGACCCCCGCAGACGCCTTGTTTAGGAGTTATAGCCATTTTAAAGTTTTGAATTATCATTTTTCTGGTGCATAATATGACCGCGGCAGACGCCTAGTTTAGAAGTTATAGCCATTTTAAAGCTTTGAATTTTCATTTTTCTTGTGCATAATATGACCCCCGCAGACGCCTAGTTTAGGAGTTATAGCCATTTTAAAGTTTTGATTTTTCATTTTTCTGGTGCATAATATGACCGCGGCAGACGCCTAGTTTAGAAGTTATAGCCATTTTAAAGCTTTGAATTTTCATTTTTCTGGTGCATAATATGACCCCCGCAGACGCCTAGTTTAGGAGTTATAGCCATTTTAAAGTTTTGAATTTTCATTTTTCTGGTGCATAATATGACCCCGGCAGACGCCTAGTTTAGGAGTTATAGCCATTTTACAGTTTTGAATTTTCATTTTTCTGGTGCATAATATGACCCCCGCAGACGCCTAGTTTAAGAGTTATAGCCATTTTAAGATTTTGAATTTTTATTTTCTGGTGCATAATATGACCCCCGCAGACGCCTAGTTTAGGAGTTATAGCCATTTTAGAGTTTTGAATTATCATTTTTCTGGTGCATAATATGACCCCCGCAGACGCCTAGTTTAGGAGTTATAGCCATTTTAAGATTTTGAATTTTTTTTTCTGGTGCATAATATGACCCCCGCAGACGCCTAGTTTAGGAGTTATAGCCATTTTAAAGTTTTGAATTTTAATTTTCCTGGTGCATAGTATGACCCCCGCAGACGCCTAGTTTAGGAGTTATAGCCATTTTAAGATTTTGAATTTTCATTTTTCTGGTGCATAATATGACCCCCGCAGACGCCTAGTTTAGGAGTTATAGCCATTTTAAAGTTTTGATTTTTCATTTTTCATGTGCATAATATGACCCCCGCAGACGCCTAGTTTAGGAGTTATAGCCATTTTAAGATTTTGAATTTTTTTTTCTGGTGCATAATATGACCCCCGCAGACGCCTAGTTTAGGAGTTATAGCCATTTTAAGGTTTTGAATTATCATTTTTCTGGTGCATAATATGACCCCCGCAGACGCCTAGTTTAGGAGTTATAGCCATTTTAAGATTTTGAATTTTCATTTTTCTGGTGCATAATATGACCCCCGCAGACGCCTAGTTTAGGAGTTATAGCCAATTTAAGATTTTGAATTTTTTTTTCTGGTGCATAATACGACCCCCGCAGACGCCTAGTTTAGGAGTTATAGCCATTTTAAAGTTTTGAATTTTCATTTTTCTGGTGCATAGTATGACCCCCGCAGACGCCTAGTTTAGGAGTTATAGCCATTTTAAGATTTTGAATTTTCATTTTTCTGGTGCATAATATGACCCCCGCAGATGCCTAGTTTAGGAGTTATAGCCATTTTAAGATTTTGAATTTTTTTTTCTGGTGCATAATATGACCCCCGCAGACGCCTAGTTTAGGAGTTATAGCCATTTTAAAGTTTTGAATTTTCAATTTTCTATTGCATAATATGACCCCCGCAGACGCCTAGTTTAGGAGTTATAGCCATTTTAAGATTTTGAATTTTTTTTTCTGGTGCATAATATGACCCCCGCAGACGCCTAGTTTAGGAGTTATAGCCATTTTAAGATTTTGAATTTTTTTTTCTGGTGCATAATATGACCCCCGCAGACGCCTAGTTTAAGAGTTATAGCCATTTTAAAGTTTTGATTTTTCATTTTTCTGGTGCATAATATGACCGCGGCAGGCGCCTAGTTTAGGAGTTATAGCCATTTTAAAGCTTTGAATTTTCATTTTTCTGGTGCATAATATGACCCCCGCAGACGCCTAGTTTAGGAGTTATAGCCATTTTAAAGTTTTGAATTTTCATTTTTCTGGTGCATAATATGACCCCCGCAGACGCCTAGTTTAGGAGTTATAGCCATTTTAAGATTTTGAATTTTTTTTTCTGGTGCATAATATGACCCCCGCAGACGCCTAGTTTAGGAGTTATAGCCATTTTAAAGTTTTGAATTTTCATTTTTCTGGTGCATAGTATGACCCCCGCAGACGCCTAGTTTAGGAGTTATAGCCATTTTAAGATTTTGAATTTTCATTTTTCTGGTGCATAATATGACCCCCGCAGACGCCTAGTTTAGGAGTTATAGCCATTTTAAGATTTTGAATTTTTTTTTCTGGTGCATAATATGACCCCCGCAGACGCCTAGTTTAGGAGTTATAGCCATTTTAAAGTTTTGATTTTTCATTTTTCTGGTGCATAATATGACCCCCGCAGACGCCTAGTTTAGGAGTTATAGCCATTTTAAGATTTTGAATTTTTTTTTCTGGTGCATAATATGACCCCCGCAGACGCCTAGTTTAGGAGTTATAGCCATTTTAAGATTTTGAATTTTTTTTTCTGGTGCATAATATGACCCCCGCAGACGCCTAGTTTAGGAGTTATAGCCATTTTAAGATTTTGAATTTTTTTTTCTGGTGCATAATATGACCCCCGCAGACGCCTAGTTTAAGAGTTATAGCCATTTTAAAGTTTTGATTTTTCATTTTTCTGGTGCATAATATGACCCCCGCAGACGCCTAGTTTAGGAGTTATAGCCAATTTAAGATTTTGAATTTTTTTTTCTGGTGCATAATATGACCCCCGCAGACGCCTAGTTTAGGAGTTATAGCCATTTTAAGATTTAGAATTTTTTTTTCTGGGGCATAATATGACCCCCGCAGACGCCTAGTTTAGGAGTTATTGCCATTTTAAAGTTTTGAATTTTCATTTTTCTGGTGCATAATATGACCCCCACAGACGCCTAGTTTAGGAGCTATAGCCATTTTAAAGTTTTGATTTTTCATTTTTCTGGTGCATAATAAGACCCCCGCAGACGCCTAGTTTAGGAGCTATAGCCATTTTAAAGTTTTGATTTTTCATTTTTCTGGTGCATAATATGACCCCGGCAGACGCCTAGTTTAGGAGTTATAGCCATTTTAAGATTTTGAATTTTTTTTTCTGGTGCATAATATGACCCCCGCAGACGCCTAGTTTAGGAGTTATAGCCATTTTAAAGTTTTGATTTTTCATTTTTCAGGTGCATAATATGACCCCCGCAGACGCCTAGTTTAGGAGTTATAGCCATTTTAAGATTTTGAATTTTTTTTTCTGGTGCATAATATGACCCCCGCAGACGCCTAGTTTAGGAGTTATAGCCATTTTAAAGTTTTGAATTTTCATTTTTCTGGTGCATAATATGACCCCCGCAGACGCCTAGTTTAGGAGTTATAGCCATTTTAAAGTTTTGAATTTTCATTTTTCTGGTGCATAATATGACCCCCACAGACGCCTAGTTTAGGAGCTATAGCCATTTTAAAGTTTTGATTTTTCATTTTTCTGGTGCATAATAAGACCCCCGCAGACGCCTAGTTTAGGAGCTATAGCCATTTTAAAGTTTTGATTTTTCATTTTTCTGGTGCATAATATGACCCCCGCAGACGCCTAGTTTAGGAGTTATAGCCATTTTAAAGTTTTGATTTTTCATTTTTCTGGTGCATAATATGACCCCCGCAGACGTCTAGTTTAGGAGTTATAGCCATTTTAAAGTTTTGATTTTTCATTTTTCTTTTGCATAATATGACCCCAGCAGACGCCTAGTTTAGGAGTTATAGCCATTTTAAAGTCTTGAATTTTCATTTTTCTGGTGCATAATATGACCCCCGCAGACGCCTAGTTTAGGAGTTATAGCCATTTTAAAGTTTTGAATTTTCATTTTTCTGGTGCATAATATGACCCCTGCAGACGCCTAGTTTAGGAGTTATAGCCATTTTAAAGTTTTGAATTTTCATTTTTCTGGTGCATAATATGACCCCAGCAGACGCCTAGTTTAGGAGCTATAGCCATTTTAAAGTTTTGATTTTTCATTTTTCTGGTGCATAGTATGACCCCGGCAGACGCCTAGTTTAGGAGTTATAGCCATTTTACAGTTTTGAATTTTCATTTTTCTGGTACATAATATGACCCCCGCAGACGCCTAGTTTAAGAGTTATAGCCATTTTAAAATTTTGAATTTTTTTTTCTGGTGCATAATATGACCACCGCAGACGCCTAGTTTAGGAGTTATAGCCATTTTAAGATTTTGAGTTTTTTTTTCTGGTGCATAATATGACCCCTGCAGACGCCTAGTTTAGGAGTTATAGCCATTTTAAAGTTTTGAATTTTCATTTTTCTGGTGCATAATACGACCCCCGCAGACGCCTAGTTTAGGAGTTATAGAGATTTTAAAGTTTTGATTTTTCATTTTTCTGGTGCATAATATGACCGCGGCAGACGCCTAGTTTAGGAGTTATAGCCATTTTAAAGTTTTGAATTTTCATTTTTCTGGTGCATAATATGACCCCCGCAGACGCCTAGTTTAGGAGTTATAGCCATTTTAAAGTTTTGAATTTTCATTTTTCTGGTGCATAATATGACCCCTGCAGACGCCTAGTTTAGGAGTTATAGCCATTTTAAAGTTTTGAATTTTCATTTTTCTGGTGCATAATATGACCCCAGCAGACGCCTAGTTTAGGAGCTATAGCCATTTTAAAGTTTTGATTTTTCATTTTTCTGGTGCATAATATGACCCCGGCAGACGCCTAGTTTAGGAGTTATAGCCATTTTACAGTTTTGAATTTTCATTTTTCTGGTGCATAATATGACCCCCGCAGACGCCTAGTTTAGGAGTTATAGCCATTTTAAAGTTTTGAATTTTCATTTTTCTGGTGCATAATATGACCCCCGCAGACGCTTAGTTTAGGAGTTATAGCCATTTTAAGATTTTGAATTTTCATTTTTCTGGTGCATAATATGACCCCCGCAGACGCCTAGTTTACTAGTTATAGCCATTTTAAGATTTTGAATTTTCATTTTTCTGGTGCATAATATGACCCCCGCAGACGCCTAGTTTAGGAGTTATAGCCATTTTAAGATTTTGAATTTTTTTTTCTGGTGCATAATATGACCCCCGCAGACGCCTAGTTTAGTAGTTATAGCCATTTTAAAGTTTTGAATTTTCATTTCTCTGGTGCATAATATGACCCCCGCAGACGCCTAGTTTAGGAGTTATAGCCATTTTAAAGTTTTGAATTTTCATTTTTCTGGTGCATAATATGACCCCCGCAGACGCCTAGTTTAGGAGTTATAGCTACTTTAAAGTTTTGAATTTTCATTTTTCTGGTGCATAATATGACCCCCGCTGACGCCTAGTTTAGGAGTTATAACCATTTTAAAGTTTTGAATTTTCATTTTTCTGGTGCATAATATGACCCCCGCAGACGCCTAGTTTAGGAGTTATAGCCATTTTAAAGTTTTGAATTTTCATTTTTCTGGTGCATAACATGACCCCCGCAGACGCCTAGTTTAGGAGTTATAGCCATTTCAAAGTTTTGATTTTACATTTTTCTGGTGCATAATATGACCCCGGCAGACGCCTAGTTTAGGAGTTATAGCTATTTTAAAGTTTTGAATTTTCATTTTTCTGGTGCTTAATATGACCCCCGCAGACGCCTAGTTTAGGAGTTATAGCCATTTTAAAGTTTTGAGTTTTCATTTTTCTGGTGCATAATATGACCCCCGCAGACGCCTAGTTTAGGAGTTATAGCCATTTTAAGATTTTGAATTTTTTTTTCTGGTGCATAATATGACCCCCGCAGACGCCTAGTTTAGGAGTTATAGCCATTTTAAAGTTTTGAATTTTCATTTTTCTGGTGCATAATATGACCCCCGCAGACGCCTAGTTTAGGAGTTATAGCCATTTTAAGATTTTGAATTTTTTTTTCTGGTGCATAATATGACCCCCGCTGACGACTAGTTTAGGAGTTATAGCCATTTTAAGATTTTGAATTTTAATTTTTCTGGTGCATAATATGACCCCCGCAGACGCCTAGTTTAGGAGTTATAGCCATTTTAAAGTTTTGAATTTTCATTTTTCTGGTGCATAATATGACCCCCGCACACGCCTAGTTTAGGAGTTACAGCCATTTTAAGATTTTGAATTTTTTTTTCTGGTGCATAATATGACCCCCGCAGACGCCTAGTTTAGGAGTTATAGCCATTTTAAAGTTTTGAATTTTCATTTTTCTGGTGCATAATATGACCCCCGCAGACGCCTAGTTTAGGAGTTATAGCCATTTTAAAGTTTTGAATTTTCATTTTTCTGGTGCATAATGTGACCCCCGCAGACGCCTAGTTTAGGAGTTATAGCCATTTTAAAGTTTTGAATTTTCATTTTTCTGGTGCATAATATGACCCCCGCAGACGCCTAGTTTAGGAGTTATAGCCATTTTAAGATTTTGAATTTTTTTTTCTGGTGCATAATATGACCCCCGCAGACGCCTAGTTTAGGAGTTATAGCCATTTTAAAGTTTTGATTTTACATTTTTCTGGTGCATAATATGACCCCGGCAGACGCCTAGTTTAGGAGTTATAGCCATTTTAAAGTTTTGAATTTTCATTTTTCTGGTGCATAATTTGACCCCCGCAGACGCCTAGTTTAGGAGTTATAGCCATTTTAAAGTTTTGAATTTTCATTTTTCTGGTGCATAATATGACCCCCGCATACGCCTAGTTTACTAGTTATAGCCATTTTAAGATTTTGAATTTTCATTTTTCTGGTGCATAATATGACCCCCGCAGACGCCTAGTTTAGGAGTTATAGCCATTTTAAGATTTTGAATTTTTTTTTCTGGTGCATAATATGACCCCCGCAGACGCCTAGTTTAGGAGTTATAGCCATTTTAAAGTTTTGATTTTACATTTTTCTGGTGCATAATATGACCCCGGCAGACGAATAGTTTAGGAGTTATAGCTATTTTAAAGTTTTGAATTTTCATTTTTCTGGTGCTTAATATGACCCCCGCAGACGCCTAGTTTAGGAGTTATAGCCATTTTAAAGTTTTGAGTTTTCATTTTTCTGGTGCATAATATGACCCCCGCAGACGCCTAGTTTAGGAGTTATAGCCATTTTAAGATTTTGAATTTTTTTTTCTGGTGCATAATATGACCCCCGCAGACGCCTAGTTTAGGAGTTATAGCCATTTTAAAGTTTTGAATTTTCATTTTTCTGGTGCATAATATGACCCCCGCAGACGCCTAGTTTAGGAGTTATAGCCATTTTAAGATTTTGAATTTTTTTTTCTGGTGCATAATATGACCCCCGCTGACGACTAGTTTAGGAGTTATAGCCATTTTAAGATTTTGAATTTTAATTTTTCTGGTGCATAATATGACCCCCGCAGACGCCTAGTTTAGGAGTTATAGCCATTTTAAAGTTTTGAATTTTCATTTTTCTGGTGCATAATATGACCCCCGCACACGCCTAGTTTAGGAGTTACAGCCATTTTAAGATTTTGAATTTTTTTTTCTGGTGCATAATATGACCCCCGCAGACGCCTAGTTTAGGAGTTATAGCCATTTTAAAGTTTTGAATTTTCATTTTTCTGGTGCATAATATGACCCCCGCAGACGCCTAGTTTAGGAGTTATAGCCATTTTAAAGTTTTGAATTTTCATTTTTCTGGTGCATAATGTGACCCCCGCAGACGCCTAGTTTAGGAGTTATAGCCATTTTAAAGTTTTGAATTTTCATTTTTCTGGTGCATAATATGACCCCCGCAGACGCCTAGTTTAGGAGTTATAGCCATTTTAAGATTTTGAATTTTTTTTTCTGGTGCATAATATGACCCCCGCAGACGCCTAGTTTAGGAGTTATAGCCATTTTAAAGTTTTGATTTTACATTTTTCTGGTGCATAATATGACCCCGGCAGACGCCTAGTTTAGGAGTTATAGCCATTTTAAAGTTTTGAATTTTCATTTTTCTGGTGCATAATTTGACCCCCGCAGACGCCTAGTTTAGGAGTTATAGCCATTTTAAAGTTTTGAATTTTCATTTTTCTGGTGCATAATATGACCCCCGCAGACGCCTAGTTTAGGAGTTATAGCCATTTTAAGATTTTGAATTTTTTTTTCTGGTGCATAATATGACCCCCGCAGACGCCTAGTTTACTAGTTATAGCCATTTTAAGATTTTGAATTTTCATTTTTCTGGTGCATAATATGACCCCCGCAGACGCCTAGTTTAGGAGTTATAGCCATTTTAAGATTTTGAATTTTTTTTTCTGGTGCATAATATGACCCCCGCAGACGCCTAGTTCAGTAGTTATAGCCATTTTAAAGTTTTGAATTTTCATTTTTCTGGTGCATAATATGCCCCCGCAGACGCCTAGTTTAGGAGTTATAGCCATTTTAAAGTTTTGAATTTTCATTTTTCTGGTGCATAATATGACCCCCGCAGACGCCTAGTTTAGGAGTTATAGCCATTTTAAAGTTTTGAATTTTCATTTTTCTGGTGCATAATATGACCCCCGCAGACGCCTAGTTTAGGAGTTATAGCCATTTTAAAGTTTTGAATTTTCATTTTTCTGGTGCATAATATGACCCCCGCAGACGCCTAGTTTAGGAGTTATAGCCATTTTAAGATTTTGAATTTTTTTTTCTGGTGCATAATTTGACCCCCGCTGACGCCTAGTTTAGGAGTTATAGCCATTTTAAAGTTTTGAATTTTCATTTTTCTGGTGCATAATATGACCCCCGCAGACGCCTAGTTTAGGAGTTATAGCCATTTTAAAGTTTTGAATTTTCATTTTTCTGGTGCATAATATGACCCCCGCAGACGCCTAGTTTAGGAGTTATAGCTATTTTAAAGTTTTGAATTTTCATTTTTCTGGTGCATAATATGACCCCCGCTGACGCCTAGTTTAGGAGTTATAACCATTTTAAAGTTTTGAATTTTCATTTTTCTGGTGCATAATATGACCCCCGCAGATGCCTAGTTTAGGAGTTATAGCCATTTTAAAGTTTTGAATTTTCATTTTTCTGGTGCATAATATGACCCCCGCAGACGCCTAGTTTAGGAGTTATAGCCATTTTAAGATTTTGAATTTTTTTTTCTGGTGCATAATTTGACCCCCGCTGACGCCTAGTTTAGGAGTTATAGCCATTTTAAAGTTTTGAATTTTCATTTTTCTGGTGCATAATATGACCCCCGCAGACGCCTAGTTTAGGAGTTATAGCCATTTTAAAGTTTTGAATTTTCATTTTTCTGGTGCATAATATGACCCCCGCAGACGCCTAGTTTAGGAGTTATAGCTATTTTAAAGTTTTGAATTTTCATTTTTCTGGTGCATAATATGACCCCCGCTGACGCCTAGTTTAGGAGTTATAACCATTTTAAAGTTTTGAATTTTCATTTTTCTGGTGCATAATATGACCCCCGCAGATGCCTCGTTTAGGAGTTATAGCCATTTTAAGATTTTGAATTTTCATTTTTCTGGTGCATAATATGACCCCCGCAGACGCCTAGTTTAGGAGTTATAGCCATTTTAAGATTTTGAATTTTTTTTTCTGGTGCATAATATGACCCCCGCAGACGCCTAGTTTAGGAGTTATAGCCATTTTAAAGTTTTGAGTTTTCATTTTTCTGGTGCATAATATGACCCCCGCAGACGCCTAGTTTAGGAGTTATAGCCATTTTAAAGTTTTGAATTTTAATTTTTCTGGTGCATAATATGACCCCCGCAGACGCCTAGTTTAGGAGTTATAGCCATTTTAAGATTTTGAATTTTCATTTTTCTGGTGCATAATATGACCCCCGCAGACGCCTAGTTTAGGAGTTATAGCCATTTTAAGATTTTGAATTTTTTTTTCTGGTGCATAATATGACCCCCGCAGACGCCTAGTTTAGGAGTTATAGACATTTTAAGATTTTGAATTTTCATTTTTCTGGTGCATAATATGACCCCCGCAGACGCCTAGTTTAGGAGTTATAGCCATTTTAAAGTTTTGAATTTTCATTTTTCTGGTGCATAATATGACCCCCGCAGACGCCTAGTTTAGGAGTTATAGCCATTTTAAAGTTTTGAATTTTAATTTTTCTGGTGCATAATATGACCCCCGCAGACGCCTAGTTTAGGAGTTATAGCCATTTTAAGATTTTGAGTTTTCATTTTTCTTGTGCATAATATGACCCCCGCAGACGCCTAGTTTAGGAGTTATAGCCATTTTAAAGTTTTGAATTTGCATTTTTCTGGTGCATAATATGACCCCCGCAGACGCTTAGTTTAGGAGTTATAGCCATTTTAAAGTTTTGAGTTTTCATTTTTCTGGCGCATAATATGACCCCCGCAGACGCCTAGTTTAGGAGTTATAGCCATTTTAAGATTTTGAATTTTCATTTTTCTGGTGCATAATATGACTCCCGCAGACTCCTAGTTTAGGAGTTATAGCCATTTTAAAGTTTTGAATTTTCATTTTTCTGGTGCATAATATGACCCCCGCAGACGCCCAGTTTAGGAGTTATAGCTACTTTAAAGTTTTGAATTTTCATTTTTCTGGTGGATAGTATGACTCCCGCAGACGCCTAGTTTAGGAGTTATAGCCATTTTAAAGTTTTGAATTTTTATTTTTCTGGTGCATAATATGACCCCCGCAGACGCCTAGTTTAGGAGTTATAGCCATTTTAAGATTTTGAATTTTTTTTTCTGGTGCATAATATGACCCCCGCAGACGCCTAGTTTAGTAGTTATAGCCATTTTAAAGTTTTGAATTTTCATTTTTCTGGTGCATAATATGACCCCCGCAGATGCCTAGTTTAGGAGTTATAGCCATTTTAAAGTTTTGAATTTTCATTTTTCTGGTGCATAATATGACCCCCGCAGACGCCTAGTTTAGGAGTTATAGCTACTTTAAAGTTTTGAATTTTCATTTTTCTGGTGCATAATATGACCCCCGCTGACGCCTAGTTTAGGAGTTATAACCGTTTTAAAGTTTTGAATTTTCATTTTTCTGGTGCATAATATGACCCCCGCAGACGCCTAGTTTAGGAGTTATAGCCATTTTAAAGTTTTGAATTTTCATTTTTCTGGTGCATAATATGACCCCCGCAGACGCCTAGTTTAGGAGTTATAGCCATTTTAAAGTTTTGAGTTTTCATTTTTCTGGTGCATAATATGACCCCCGCAGACGATTAGTTTAGGAGTTATAGCCATTTTAAGATTTTGAATTTTCATTTTTCTGGTGCATAATATGACCCCCGCAGACGCCTAGTTTAGGAGTTATAGCCATTTTAAAGTTTTGAATTTTCATTTTTCTGGTGCATAATATGACCCCCGCAGACGCCTAGTTTAGGAGTTATAGCCATTTTAAGATTTTGAATTTTTTTTTCTGGTGCATAATATGAACCCCGCAGACGCCTAGTTTAGTAGTTATAGCCATTTTAAAGTTTTGAATTTTCATTTTTCTGGTGCATAATATGACCCCCGCAGACGCCTAGTTTAGGAGTTATAGCCATTTTAAAGTTTTGAATTTTCATTTTTCTGGTGCATAATATGACCCCCGCAGACGCCTAGTTTAGGAGTTATAGCTATTTTAAAGTTTTGAATTTTCATTTTTCTGGTGCATAATATGACCCCCGCAGACGCCTAGTTTAGGAGTTATAGCCATTTTAAAGTTTTGAATTTTCATTTTTCTGGTGCATAATATGACCCCCGCAGACGCCTAGTTTAGGAGTTATAGCCATTTTAAGATTTTGAATTTTTTTTTCTGGTGCATAATATGAACCCCGCAGACGCCTAGTTTAGTAGTTATAGCCATTTTAAAGTTTTGAATTTTCATTTTTCTGGTGCATAATATGACCCCCGCAGACGCCTAGTTTAGGAGTTATAGCCATTTTAAGATTTTGAATTTTTTTTTCTGGTGCATAATATGAACCCCGCAGACGCCTAGTTTAGTAGTTATAGCCATTTTAAAGTTTTGAATTTTCATTTTTCTGGTGCATGATATGACCCCCGCAGACGCCTAGTTTAGGAGTTATAGCCATTTTAAAGTTTTGAATTTTCATTTTTCTGGTGCATAATATGACCCCCGCAGACGCCTAGTTTAGTAGTTATAGCCGTTTTAAGATTTTGAATTTTCATTTTTCTGGTGCATAATATGACCCCCGCAGACGCCTAGTTTAGGAGTTATAGCCATTTTAAAGTTTTGAATTTTCATTTTTCTGGTGCATAATATGACCCCCGCAGACGCCTAATTTAGGAGTTATAGCCATTTTAAGATTTTGAATTTTTTTGTCTGGTGCATAATATGACCCCCGCAGACGCCTAGTTTAGTAGTTATAGCCATTTTAAAGTTTGGAATTTTCATTTTTCGGGTGCATAATATGACCCCCGCAGACGCCTAGTTTAGGAGTTATAGCCATTTAACAGTTTTGAATTTTCATTTTTCTGGTGCATAATATGACCCCCGCAGACGCCTAGTTTAGGAGTTATAGCTATTTTAAAGTTTTGAATTTTCATTTTTCTGGTGCATAATATGACCCCCGCTGACGCCTAGTTTAGGAGTTATAACCATTTTAAAGTTTTGAATTTTCATTTTTCTGGTGCATAATATGACCCCCGCAGACGCCTAGTTTAGGAGTTATAGCCATTTTAAAGTTTTGAATTTTCATTTTTCTGGTGCATAATATGACCCCCGCAGACGCCTAGTTTAGGAGTTATAGCCATTTTAAAGTTTTGAGTTGTCATTTTTCTGGTGCATAATATGACCCCCGCAGACGCCTAGTTTAGGAGTTATAGCCATTTTAAAGTTTTGAATTTTCATTTTTCTGGTGCATAATATGACCCCCGCAGACGCCTAGTTTAGGAGTTATAGCCATTTTAAAGTTTTGAATTTTTTTTTCTGGTGCATAATATGACCCCCGCAGACGCCTAGTTTAGGAGTTATAGCCATTTTAAAGTTTTGAATTTTCATTTTTCTGGTGCATAATATGACCCCCGCAGACGCCTAGTTTAGGAGTTATAGCCATATTAAAGTTTTGAATTTTCATTTTTCTGGTGCATAATATGACCCCCGCAGACGCCTAGTTTAGGAGTTATAGCCATTTTAAAGTTTTGAATTTTCATTTTTCTGGTGCATAATGTGACCCCCGCAGACGCCTAGTTTAGGAGTTATAGCCATTTTAAAGTTTTGAATTTTCATTTTTCTGGTGCATAATATGACCCCCGCAGACGCCTAGTTTAGGAGTTATAGCCATTTTAAGATTTTGAATTTTTTTTTCTGGTGCATAATATGACCCCCGCAGACGCCTAGTTTAGGAGTTATAGCCATTTTAAAGTTTTGAATTTTTATTTTTCTGGTGCATAATATGACCCCCGCAGACGCCTAGTTTAGGAGTTATAGCCATTTTAAAGTTTTGATTTTACATTTTTCTGGTGCATAATATGACCCCGGCAGACGCCTAGTTTAGGAGTTATAGCCATTTTAAAGTTTTGAATTTTCATTTTTCTGGTGCATAATATGACCCCCGCAGACGCCTAGTTTAGGAGTTATAGCCATTTTAAAGTTTTGATTTTACATTTTTCTGGTGCATAATATGACCCCCGCAGACGCCTAGTTTAGGAGTTATAGCCATTTTAAAGTTTTGAATTTTCATTTTTCTGGTGCATAATATGACCCCCGCAGACGCCTAGTTTAGGAGTTATAGCCATTTTAAGATTTTGAATTTTTTTTTCTGGTGCATAATATGACCCCCGCAGACGCCTAGTTTAGGAGTTATAGCCATTTTAAAGTTTTGAATTTTCATTTTTCTGGTGCATAATATGACCCCCGCAGACGCCTAGTTTAGGAGTTATAGCCATTTTAAAGTTTTGAATTTTCATTTTTCTGGAGCATAATATGACCCCCGCAGACGCCTAGTTTAGGAGTTATAGCTATTTTAAAGTTTTGAATTTTCATTTTTCTGGTGCATAATATGACCCCCGCAGACGCCTAGTTTAGGAGTTATAGCCATTTTAAGGTTTTGAATTTTCATTTTTCTGGTGCATAATATGACCCCGGCAGACGCCTAGTTTAGGAGTTATAGCCATTTTAAAGTTTTGAATTTTCATTTTTCTGGTGCATAATATGACCCCCGCAGACGCCTAGTTTAGGAGTTATAGCCATTTTAAAGTTTTGAATTTTCATTTTTCAGGTGCATAATGTGACCCCCGCAGACGCCTAGTTTAGGAGTTATAGCCATTTTAAAGTTTTGATTTTACATTTTTCTGGTGCATAATATGACCCCGGCAGACGCCTAGTTTAGGAGTTATAGCCATTTTAAAGTTTTGAATTTTCATTTTTCTGGTGCATAATTTGACCCCCGCAGACGCCTAGTTTAGGAGTTATAGCCATTTTAAAGTTTTGAATTTTCATTTTTCTGGTGCATAATATGACCCCCGCAGACGCCTAGTTTAGGAGTTATGGCCATTTTAAAGTTTTGAATTTTCATTTTTCTGGTGCATAATGTGACCCCCGCAGACGCCTAGTTTAGGAGTTATAGCCATTTTAAAGTTTTGAATTTTCATTTTTCTGGTGCATAATATGACCCCCGCAGACGCCTAGTTTAGGAGTTATAGCCATTTTAAAATTTTGAATTTTTTTTTCTGGTGCATAATATGACCCCGCAGACGCCTAGTTTAGGAGTTATAGCCATTTTAAGATTTTGAATTTTCATTTTTCTGGTGCATAATATGACCCCCGCAGACGCCTAGTTTAGGAGTTATAGCCATTTTAAAGTTTTGAATTTTCATTTTTCTGGTGCATAATATGACCCCCGCAGACGCCTAGTTTAGGAGTTATAGCCATTTTAAAGTTTTGAGTTTTCATTTTTCTGGTGCATAATATGACCCCCGCAGACGCCTAGTTTAGGAGTTATAGCCATTTTAAGATTTTGAATTTTCTTTTTTCGGGTGCATAATATGACCCCCGCAGACGCCTAGTTTAGGAGTTATAGCCATTTTAAAGTTTTGAATTTTCATTTTTCTGGTGCATAATATGACCCCCGCAGACGCCTAGTTTAGGAGTTATAGCCATTTTAAGATTTTGAATTTTTTTTTCTGGTGCATAATATGAACCCCGCAGACGCCTAGTTTAGTAGTTATAGCCATTTTAAAGTTTTGAATTTTCATTTTTCTGGTGCATAATATGACCCCCGCAGACGCCTAGTTTAGGAGTTATAGCCATTTTAAAGTTTTGAATTTTCATTTTTCTGGTGCATAATATGACCCCCGCAGACGCCTAGTTTAGGAGTTATAGCCATTTTAAAGTTTTGAATTTTCATTTTTCGGGTGCATAATATGACCCCCGCAGACGCCTAGTTTAGGAGTTATAGCCATTTAAAAGTTTTGAATTTTCATTTTTCTGGTGCATAATATGACCCCCGCTGACGCCTAATTTAGGAGTTATAGCCATTTAAAAGTTTTGAATTTTCATTTTTCTGGTGCATAATATGACCCCCGCAGACGCCTAGTTTAGGAGTTATAGCCATTTTAAAGTTTTGAATTTTCATTTTTCTGGTGCATAATATGACCCTCGCAGACGCCTAGTTTAGGAGTTATAGCCATTTTAAAGTTTTGAGTTTTCATTTTTCTGGTGCATAATATGACCCCCGCAGAAGCCTAGTTTAGGAGTTATAGCCATTTTAAGATTTTGAATTTTCATTTTTCTGGTGCATAATATGACCCCCGCAGACGCCTAGTTTAGGAGTTATAGCCATTTTAAAGTTTTGAATTTTCATTTTTCTGGTGCATAATATGACCCCCGCAGACGCCTAGTTTAGGAGTTATAGCCATTTTAAAGTTTTGAATTTTTTTTTCTGGTGCATAATATGACCCCCGCAGACGCCTAGTTTAGGAGTTATAGCCATTTTAAAGTTTTGAATTTTCATTTTTCTGGTGCATAATATGACCCCCGCAGACGCCTAGTTTAGGAGTTATAGCCATTTTAAAGTTTTGAATTTTCATTTTTCTGGTGCATAATATGACCCCCGCAGACGCCTAGTTTAGGAGTTATAGCCATTTTAAGGTTTTGAATTTTCATTTTTCTGGTGCATAATATGACCCCCGCAGACGCCTAGTTTAGGAGTTATAGCTATTTTAAAGTTTTGAATTTTCATTTTTCTGGTGCATAATATGACCCCCGCAGACGCCTAGTTTAGGAGTTATAGCCATTTTAAAGTTTTGAATTTTCATTTTTCTGGAGCATAATATGACCCCCGCAGACGCCTAGTTTAGGAGTTATAGCTATTTTAAAGTTTTGAATTTTCATTTTTCTGGTGCATAATATGACCCCCGCAGACGCCTAGTTTAGGAGTTATAGCCATTTTAAAGTTTTGAGTTTTCATTTTTCTGGTGCATAATATGACCCCCGCAGACGCCTAGTTTAGGAGTTATAGCCATTTTAAGATTTTGAATTTTCTTTTTTCGGGTGCATAATATGACCCCCGCAGACGCCTAGTTTAGGAGTTATAGCCATTTTAAAGTTTTGAATTTTCATTTTTCTGGTGCATAATATGACCCCCGCAGACGCCTAGTTTAGGAGTTATAGCCATTTTAAGATTTTGAATTTTTTTTTCTGGTGCATAATATGAACCCCGCAGACGCCTAGTTTAGTAGTTATAGCCATTTTAAAGTTTTGAATTTTCATTTTTCTGGTGCATAATATGACCCCCGCAGACGCCTAGTTTAGGAGTTATAGCCATTTTAAAGTTTTGAATTTTCATTTTTCTGGTGCATAATATGACCCCCGCAGACGCCTAGTTTAGGAGTTATAGCTATTTTAAAGTTTTGAATTTTCATTTTTCTGGTGCATAATATGACCCCCGCAGACACCTAGTTTAGGAGTTATAGCCATTTTAAGATTTTGAATTTTTTTTTCTGGTGCATAATATGAACCCCGCAGACGCCTAGTTTAGTAGTTATAGCCATTTTAAAGTTTTGAATTTTCATTTTTCTGGTGCATAATATGACCCCCGCAGACGCCTAGTTTAGGAGTTATAGCCATTTTAAAGTTTTGAATTTTCATTTTTCTGGTGCATAATATGACCCCCGCAGACGCCTAGTTTAGGAGTTATAGCCATTTTAAAGTTTTGAATTTTTTTTTCTGGTGCATAATATGACCCCCGCAGACGCCTAGTTTAGGAGTTATAGCCATTTTAAAGTTTTGAATTTTCATTTTTCTGGTGCATAATATGACCCCCGCAGACGCCTAGTTTAGGAGTTATAGCCATTTTAAAGTTTTGAATTTTCATTTTTCTGGTGCATAATATGACCCCCGCAGACGCCTAGTTTAGGAGTTATAGCCATTTTAAGGTTTTGAATTTTCATTTTTCTGGTGCATAATATGACCCCCGCAGACGCCTAGTTTAGGAGTTATAGCTATTTTAAAGTTTTGAATTTTCATTTTTCTGGTGCATAATATGACCCCCGCAGACGCCTAGTTTAGGAGTTATAGCCATTTTAAAGTTTTGAATTTTCATTTTTCTGGAGCATAATATGACCCCCGCAGACGCCTAGTTTAGGAGTTATAGCTATTTTAAAGTTTTGAATTTTCATTTTTCTGGTGCATAATATGACCCCCGCAGACGCCTAGTTTAGGAGTTATAGCTATTTTAAAGTTTTGAATTTTCATTTTTCTGGTGCATAATATGACCCCCGCTGACGCCTAGTTTAGGAGTTATAGCCATTTTAAGATTTTGAATTTTCATTTTTCTGGTGCATAATATGACCCCCGCAGACGCCTAGTTTAGGAGTTATAGCCATTTTAAAGTTTTGAATTTTCATTTTTCGGGTGCATAATATGACCCCCGCAGACGCCTAGTTTAGGAGTTATAGCCATTTAAAAGTTTTGAATTTTCATTTTTCTGGTGCATAATATGACCCCCGCTGACGCCTAATTTAGGAGTTATAGCCATTTAAAAGTTTTGAATTTTCATTTTTCTGGTGCATAATATGACCCCCGCAGACGCCTAGTTTAGGAGTTATAGCCATTTTAAAGTTTTGAATTTTCATTTTTCTGGTGCATAATATGACCCTCGCAGACGCCTAGTTTAGGAGTTATAGCCATTTTAAAGTTTTGAGTTTTCATTTTTCTGGTGCATAATATGACCCCCGCAGAAGCCTAGTTTAGGAGTTATAGCCATTTTAAGATTTTGAATTTTCATTTTTCTGGTGCATAATATGACCCCCGCAGACGCCTAGTTTAGGAGTTATAGCCATTTTAAAGTTTTGAATTTTCATTTTTCTGGTGCATAATATGACCCCCGCAGACGCCTAGTTTAGGAGTTATAGCCATTTTAAAGTTTTGAATTTTTTTTTCTGGTGCATAATATGACCCCCGCAGACGCCTAGTTTAGGAGTTATAGCCATTTTAAAGTTTTGAATTTTCATTTTTCTGGTGCATAATATGACCCCCGCAGACGCCTAGTTTAGGAGTTATAGCCATTTTAAAGTTTTGAATTTTCATTTTTCTGGTGCATAATATGACCCCCGCAGACGCCTAGTTTAGGAGTTATAGCCATTTTAAAGTTTTGAATTTTCATTTTTCTGGTGCATAATGTGACCCCCGCAGACGCCTAGTTTAGGAGTTATAGCCATTTTAAAGTTTTGATTTTACATTTTTCTGGTGCATAATATGACCCCCGCAGACGCCTAGTTTAGGAGTTATAGCCATTTTAAAGTTTTGAATTTTCATTTTTCTGGTGCATAATATGACCCCCGCAGACGCCTAGTTTAGGAGTTATAAAAATTTTAAAGTTTTGATTTTACATTTTTCTGGTGCATAATATGACCCCCGCAGACGCCTAGTTTAGGAGTTATAGCCATTTTAAAGTTTTGAATTTTCATTTTTCTGGTGCATAATATGACCCCCGCAGACGCCTAGTTTAGGAGTTATAGCCATTTTAAAGTTTTGATTTTACATTTTTCTGGTGCATAATATGACCCCCGCAGACGCCTAGTTTAGGAGTTATAGCCATTTTAAAGTTTTGAATTTTCATTTTTCTGGTGCATAATATGACCCCCGCAGACGCCTAGTTTAGGAGTTATAGAAATTTTAAAGTTTTGATTTTACATTTTTCTGGTGCATAATATGACCCCCGCAGACGCCTAGTTTAGGAGTTATAGCCATTTTAAGATTTTGAATTTTTTTTTCTGGTGCATAATATGACCCCCGCAGACGCCTAGTTTAGGAGTTATAGCCATTTTAAAGTTTTGAATTTTCATTTTTCTGGTGCATAATATGACCCCCGCAGACGCCTAGTTTAGGAGTTATAGCCATTTTAAAGTTTTGAGTTTTCATTTTTCTGGTGCATAATATGACCCCCGCAGACGCCTAGTTTAGGAGTTATAGCTATTTTAAAGTTTTGAATTTTCATTTTTCTGGTGCATAATATGACCCCCGCTGACGCCTAGTTTAGGAGTTATAACCATTTTAAAGTTTTGAATTTTCATTTTTCTGGTGCATAATATGACCCCCGCAGACGCCTAGTTTAGGAGTTATAGCCATTTTAAGATTTTGAATTTTTGTTTCTGGTGCATAATATGACCCCCGCAGACGCCTAGTTTAGGAGTTATAGCCATTTTAAAGTTTTGAATTTTCATTTTTCTGGTGCATAATATGACCCCCGCAGACGCCTAGTTTAGGAGTTATAGCCATTTTAAAGTTTTGAGTTTTCATTTTTCTGGTGCATAATATGACCCCCGCAGACGCCTAGTTTAGGAGTTATAGCTATTTTAAAGTTTCGAATTTTCATTTTTCTGGTGCATAATATGACCCCCGCTGACGCCTAGTTTAGGAGTTATAACCATTTTAAAGTTTTGAATTTTCATTTTTCTGGTGCATAATATGACCCCCGCAGACGCCTAGTTTAGGAGTTATAGCCATTTTAAGATTTTGAATTTTTTTTTCTGGTGCATAATATGACCCCCGCAGATGCCTAGTTTAGGAGTTATAGCCATTTTAAGATTTTGAATTTTTTTTTCTGGTGCATAATATGACCCCCGCAGACGCCTAGTTTAGGAGTTATAGCCATTTTAAGATTTTGAATTTTCATTTTTCTGGTGCATAATATGACCCCCGCAGACGCCTAGTTTAGGAGTTATAGCCATTTTAAAGTTTTGAATTTTCATTTTTCTGGTGCATAATATGACCCCCGCAGACGCCTAGTTTAGGAGTTACAGCCATTTTAAGATTTTGAATTTTTTTTTCTGGTGCATAATATGACCCCCGCAGACGCCTAGTTTAGGAGTTATAGCCATTTTAAAGTTTTGAATTTTCATTTTTCTGGTGCATAATATGACCCCCGCAGACGCCTAGTTTAGGAGTTATAGCCATTTTAAAGTTTTGAATTTTCATTTTTCTGGTGCATAGTGTGACCCCCGCAGACGCCTAGTTTAGGAGTTATAGCCATTTTAAAGTTTTGAATTTTCATTTTTCTGGTGCATAATATGACCCCCGCAGACGCCTAGTTTAGGAGTTACCACCAATTTTAAGATTTTGAATTTTTTTTTCTGGTGCATAATATGACCCCCGCAGATGCCTAGTTTAGGAGTTATAGCCATTTTAAAGTTTTGAATTTTCATTTTTCTGGTGCATAATATGACCCCCGCAGACGCCTAGTTTAGGAGTTATAGCCATTTTAAAGTTTTGAATTTTCATTTTTCTGGTGCATAATATGACCCCCGCTGACGCCTAGTTTAGGAGTTATAACCATTTTAAAGTTTTGAATTTTAATTTTTCTGGTGCATAATATGACCCCCGCAGACGCCTAGTTTAGGAGTTATATCCATTTTCAAGTTTTGATTTTTCATTTTTCTGGTGCATAATATGACCCCCGCAGACGCCTAGTTTAGGAGTTATAGCCATTTTAAAGTTTTGAATTTTCATTTTTCTGGTGCATAATATGACCCCCGCAGACGCCTAGTTTAGGAGTTATAGCGATTTTAAGATTTTGAATTTTTTTTTCTGGTGCGTAATATGACCCCCGCAGACGCCTAGTTTAGGAGTTATACCCATTTTAAAGTTTTGAATTTTCATTTTTCTGGTGCATAATTTGACCCCCGCAAACTCCTGGTTTAGGAGTTATAGCCATTTTAAAGTTTTGAATTTTCATTTTTCTGGTGCATAATATGAACCCCGCAGACTCCTAGTTTAGGTGTTATAGCCATTTTAAAGTATTGAATTTTCATTTTTCTGGTGCATAATATGACCCCCGCAGACGCCTAGTTTAGGAGTTATACCCATTTTAAAGTTTTGATTTTTCATTTTTCTGGTGCATAATATGACCCCGGCAGACGCCTAGTTTAAGAGTTATAGCCATTTTAAAAGTTTTGATTTTTCATTTTTCTGGTGCATAATATAACCCCCGCAGACGCCTAGTTTAGGAGTTATAGCCATTTTAAAGTTTTGAGTTTTCATTTTTCTGGTGCATAATATGACCCCCGCAGACGCCTAGTTTAGGAGTTATAGCCATTTTAAGATTTTGAATTTTCATTTTTCTGGTGCATAATATGACCCCCGCAGACGCCTAGTTTAGGAGTTATAGCCATTTTAAAGTTTTGAATTTTCATTTTTCTGGTGCATAATATGACCCCCGCAGACGCCTAGTTTAGGAGTTATATCCATTTTCAAGTTTTGATTTTTCATTTTTCTGGTGCATAATATGACCCAGGCAGACGCCTAGTTTAGGAGTTATAGTCATTTTAAAGTTTTGAATTTTCATTTTTCTGGTGCATAATATGACCCCCGCAGACGCCTAGTTTAGGAGTTATAGCCATTTTAAGATTTTGAATTTTTTTTTCTGGTGCGTAATATGACCCCCGCAGACGCCTAGTTTAGGAGTTATAGCCATTTTAAAGTTTTGAATTTTAATTTTTCTGGTGCATAAAATGACCCCCGCAGACGCCTGGTTTAGGAGTTATAGCCATTTTAAAGTTTTGAATTTTAATTTTTCTGGTGCATAATATGAACCCCGCAGACGCCTAGTTTAGGAGTTATAGCCATTTTAAAGTTTTGAATTTTCATTTTTCTGGTGCATAACATGACCCCCGCAGACGCCTAGTTTAGGAGTTATAGCCATTTTAAAGTTTTGATTTTACATTTTTCTGGTGCATAATATGACCCCCGCAGACGCCTAGTTTAGGAGTTATAGCCATTTTAAAGTTTTGAATTTTCATTTTTCTGGTGCATAATATGACCCCCGCAGACGCCTAGTTTAGGAGTTATAGCCATTTTAAAGTTTTGATTTTACATTTTTCTGGTGCATAATATGACCCCCGCAGACGCCTAGTTTAGGAGTTATAGCCATTTTAAAGTTTTGAATTTTCATTTTTCTGGCGCATAATATGACCCCCGCAGACGCCTAGTTTAGGAGTTATAGCCATTTTAAAGTTTTGAATTTCCATTTTTCTGGTGCATAATATGACCCCCGCAGACGCCTAGTTTAGGAGTTATAGCCATTTTAAGATTTTGAATTTTCATTTTTCTGGTGCATAATATGACCCACGCAGACGCCTAGCTTAGGAGTTATAGCCATTTTAAGATTTTGAATTTTTTTTTCTGGTGCATAATATGACCCCCGCAGATGCCTAGTTTAGGAGTTATAGCCATTTTAAAGTTTTGCATTTTCATTTTTCTGGTGCATAATATGACCCCCGCAGACGCCTAGTTTAGGAGTTATAGCCATTTTAAAGTTTTGAGTTTTCATTTTTCTGGTGCATAATATGACCCCCGCAGACGCCTAGTTTAGGAGTTATAGCCATTTTAAGATTTTGAATTTTCATTTTTCTGGTGCATAATATGACCCCCGCAGATGCCTAGTTTAGGAGTTATAGCCATTTTAAAGTTTTGCATTTTCATTTTTCTGGTGCATAATATGACCCCCGCAGATGCCTAGTTTAGGAGTTATAGCCATTTTAAAGTTTTGAATTTCCATTTTTCTGGTGCATAATATGACCCCCGCAGACGCCTAGTTTAGGAGTTATAGCCATTTTAAGATTTTGAATTTTCATTTTTCTGGTGCATAATATGACCCCCGCAGACGTCTAGTTTAGGAGTTATAGCTATTTTAAAGTTTTGAATTTTCATTTTTCTGGTGCATAATATGACCCCCGCTGACGCCTAGTTTAGGAGTTATAACCATTTTAAAGTTTTGAATTTTCATTTTTCTGGTGCATAATATGACCCCGGCAGACGCCTAGTTTAGGAGTTATAGCCATTTTAAAGTTTTGCATTTTCATTTTTCTGGTGCATAATATGACCCCCGCAGACGCCTAGTTTAGGAGTTATAGCCATTTTAAAGTTTTGAGTTTTCATTTTTCTGGTGCATAATATGACCCCCGCAGACGCCTAGTTTAGGAGTTATAGCCATTTTAAGATTTTGAATTTTCATTTTTCTGGTGCATAATATGACCCACGCAGACGCCTAGCTTAGGAGTTATAGCCATTTTAAGATTTTGAATTTTTTTTTCTGGTGCATAATATGACCCCCGCAGATGCCTAGTTTAGGAGTTATAGCCATTTTAAAGTTTTGAATTTTCATTTTTCTGGTGCATAATATGACCCCCGCAGACGCCTAGTTTAGGAGTTATAGCCATTTTAAGATTTTGAATTTTCATTTTTCTGGTGCATAATATGACCCCCGCAGACGCCTAGTTTAGGAGTTACAGCCATTTTAAGATTTTGAATTTTCATTTTTCTGGTGCATAATATGACCCCCGCAGATGCCTAGTTTAGGAGTTACAGCCATATTAAGATTTTGAATTTTTTTTTCTGGTGCATAATATGACCCCCGCAGACGCCTAGTTTAGGAGTTATAGCCATTTTAAGATTTTGAATTTTCATTTTTCTGGTGCATAATATGACCCCCGCAGACGCCTAGTTTAGGAGTTACAGCCATTTTAAGATTTTGAATTTTCATTTTTCTGGTGCATAATATGACCCCCGCAGACGCCTAGTTTAGGAGTTATAGCCATTTTAAAGTTTTGAGTTTTCATTTTTCTGGTGCATAATATGACCCCCGCAGACGCCTAGTTTAGGAGTTATAGCCATTTTAAGATTTTGAATTTTCATTTTTCTGGTGCATAATATGACCCACGCAGACGCCTAGCTTAGGAGTTATAGCCATTTTAAGATTTTGAATTTTCATTTTTCTGGTGCATAATATGACCCACGCAGACGCCTAGCTTAGGAGTTATAGCCATTTTAAGATTTTGAATTTTCATTTTTCTGGTGCATAATATGACCCCCGCAGACGCCTAGTTTAGGAGTTATAGCCATTTTAAGATTTTGAATTTTCATTTTTCTGGTGCATAATATGACCCACGCAGACGCCTAGCTTAGGAGTTATAGCCATTTTAAGATTTTGAATTTTTTTTTCTGGTGCATAATATGACCCCCGCAGATGCCTAGTTTAGGAGTTATAGCCATTTTAAAGTTTTGAGTTTTCATTTTTCTGGTGCATAATATGACCCCGGCAGACGCCTAGTTTAGGAGTTATAGCCATTTTAAAGTTTTGCATTTTCATTTTTCTGGTGCATAATATGACCCCCGCAGACGCCTAGTTTAGGAGTTATAGCCATTTTAAAGTTTTGAGTTTTCATTTTTCTGGTGCATAATATGACCCCCGCAGACGCCTAGTTTAGGAGTTATAGCCATTTTAAGATTTTGAATTTTCATTTTTCTGGTGCATAATATGACCCACGCAGACGCCTAGCTTAGGAGTTATAGCCATTTTAAGATTTTGAATTTTTTTTTCTGGTGCATAATATGACCCCCGCAGATGCCTAGTTTAGGAGTTATAGCCATTTTAAAGTTTTGAATTTTCATTTTTCTGGTGCATAATATGACCCCCGCAGACGCCTAGTTTAGGAGTTATAGCCATTTTAAGATTTTGAATTTTCATTTTTCTGGTGCATAATATGACCCCCGCAGACGCCTAGTTTAGGAGTTACAGCCATTTTAAGATTTTGAATTTTCATTTTTCTGGTGCATAATATGACCCCCGCAGATGCCTAGTTTAGGAGTTACAGCCATATTAAGATTTTGAATTTTTTTTTCTGGTGCATAATATGACCCCCGCAGACGCCTAGTTTAGGAGTTATAGCCATTTTAAGATTTTGAATTTTCATTTTTCTGGTGCATAATATGACCCCCGCAGACGCCTAGTTTAGGAGTTACAGCCATTTTAAGATTTTGAATTTTCATTTTTCTGGTGCATAATATGACCCCCGCAGACGCCTAGTTTAGGAGTTATAGCCATTTTAAAGTTTTGAGTTTTCATTTTTCTGGTGCATAATATGACCCCCGCAGACGCCTAGTTTAGGAGTTATAGCCATTTTAAGATTTTGAATTTTCATTTTTCTGGTGCATAATATGACCCACGCAGACGCCTAGCTTAGGAGTTATAGCCATTTTAAGATTTTGAATTTTTTTTTCTGGTGCATAATATGACCCCCGCAGATGCCTAGTTTAGGAGTTATAGCCATTTTAAAGTTTTGAATTTTCATTTTTCTGGTGCATAATATGACCCCCGCAGACGCCTAGTTTAGGAGTTATAGCCATTTTAAGATTTTGAATTTTCATTTTTCTGGTGCATAATATGACCCCCGCAGACGCCTAGTTTAGGAGTTACAGCTATTTTAAGATTTTGAATTTTTTTTTCTGGTGCATAATATGACAACCGCAGACGCCTAGTTTAGGAGTTATAGCCATTTTAAGATTTTGAATTTTTTTTTCTGGTGCATAATATGACCCCCGCAGACGCCTAGTTTAGGAGTTATAGCCATTTTAAAGTTTTGATTTTACATTTTTCTGGTGCATAATATGACCCCCGCAGACGCCTAGTTTAGGAGTTATAGCCATTTTAAAGTTTTGAATTTTCATTTTTCTGGTGCATAATATGACCCCCGCAGACGCCTAGTTTAGGAGTTATAGCCATTTTAAAGTTTTGAATTTTCATTTTTCTGGTGCATAATATGACCCCCGCAGACGTCTAGTTTAGGAGTTATAGCTATTTTAAAGTTTTGAATTTTCATTTTTCTGGTGCATAATATGACCCCCGCTGACGCCTAGTTTAGGAGTTATAACCATTTTAAAGTTTTGAATTTTCATTTTTCTGGTGCATAATATGACCCCGGCAGACGCCTAGTTTAGGAGTTATAGCCATTTTAAAGTTTTGCATTTTCATTTTTCTGGTGCATAATATGACCCCCGCAGACGCCTAGTTTAGGAGTTATAGCCATTTTAAAGTTTTGAGTTTTCATTTTTCTGGTGCATAATATGACCCCCGCAGACGCCTAGTTCAGGAGTTATAGCCATTTTAAGATTTTGAATTTTCATTTTTCTGGTGCATAATATGACCCACGCAGACGCCTAGCTTAGGAGTTATAGCCATTTTAAGATTTTGAATTTTTTTTTCTGGTGCATAATATGACCCCCGCAGATGCCTAGTTTAGGAGTTATAGCCATTTTAAAGTTTTGCATTTTCATTTTTCTGGTGCATAATATGACCCCCGCAGACGCCTAGTTTAGGAGTTATAGCCATTTTAAAGTTTTGAGTTTTCATTTTTCTGGTGCATAATATGACCCCCGCAGACGCCTAGTTTAGGAGTTATAGCCATTTTAAGATTTTGAATTTTCATTTTTCTGGTGCATAATATGACCCCCGCAGACGCCTAGTTTAGGAGTTATAGCCATTTTAAAGTTTTGAGTTTTCATTTTTCTGGTGCATAATATGACCCCCGCAGACGCCTAGTTTAGGAGTTATAGCCATTTTAAGATTTTGAATTTTCATTTTTCTGGTGCATAATATGACCCCCGCAGACGCCTAGTTTAGGAGTTACAGCCATTTTAAGATTTTGAATTTTCATTTTTCTGGTGCATAATATGACCCCCGCAGATGCCTAGTTTAGGAGTTATAGCCATTTTAAAGTTTTGAATTTTCATTTTTCTGGTGCATAATATGACCCCCGCAGACGCCTAGTTTAGGAGTTATAGCCATTTTAAGATTTTGAATTTCTTTTTCTGGTGCATAATATGACCCTCGCAGACGCCTAGTTTAGGAGTTATAGCCATTTTAAGATTTTGAATTTTCATTTTTCTGGTGCATAATATGACCCCCGCAGACGCCTAGTTTAGGAGTTATAGCCATTTTAAAGTTTTGAGTTTTCATTTTTCTGGTGCATAATATGACCCCCGCAGACGCCTAGTTTAGGAGTTATAGCCATTTTAAGATTTTGAATTTTCATTTTTCTGGTGCATAATATGACCCACGCAGACGCCTAGCTTAGGAGTTATAGCCATTTTAAGATTTTGAATTTTTTTTTCTGGTGCATAATATGACCCCCGCAGATGCCTAGTTTAGGAGTTATAGCCATTTTAAAGTTTTGAATTTTCATTTTTCTGGTGCATAATATGACCCCCGCAGACGCCTAGTTTAGGAGTTACAGCCATTTTAAGATTTTGAATTTTTTTTTCTGGTGCATAATATGACCCCCGCAGACGCCTAGTTTAGGAGTTATAGCCATTTTAAGATTTTGAATTTTTTTTTCTGGTGCATAATATGACCCTCGCAGACGCCTAGTTTAGGAGTTATAGCCATTTTAAGATTTTGAATTTTCATTTTTCTGGTGCATAATATGACCCCCGCAGACGCCTAGTTTAGGAGTTATAGCCATTTTAAAGTTTTGAATTTTCATTTTTCTGGTGCATAATATGACCCCCGCAGACGCCTAGTTTAGGAGTTATATCCATTTTCAAGTTTTGATTTTTCATTTTTCTGGTGCACAATATGACCCCGGCAGACGCCTAGTTTAGGAGTTAAAGCCATTTTAAAGTTTTGAATTTTCATTTTTCTGGTGCATAATATGACCCCCGCAGACGCCTAGTTTAGGAGTTATAGCCATTTTAAGATTTTGAATTTTTTTTTCTGGTGCGTAATATGACCCCCGCAGACGCCTAGTTTAGGAGTTATAGCCATTTTAAAGTTTTGAATTTTCATTTTTCTGGTGCATAAAATGACCCCCGCAGACGCCTGGTTTAGGAGTTATAGCCATTTTAAAGTTTTGAATTTTAATTTTTCTGGTGCATAATATGAACCCCGCAGACGCCTAGTTTAGGAGTTATAGCCATTTTAAAGTTTTGATTTTTCATTTTTCTGGTGCATAATATGACCCTGGCAGACGCCTAGTTTAAGAGTTATAGCCATTTTAAAGTTTTGATTTTTCATTTTTCTGGTGCATAATATGACCCCCGCAGACGCCTAGTTTAGCAGTTATAGCCATTTTAAGATTTTGAATTTTCATTTTTATGGTGCATAATATAACCCCCGCAGACGCCTAGTTTAGGAGTTATAGCCATTTTAAAGTTTTGAATTTTCATTTTTCTGGTGCATAATATAACCCCCGCAGACGCCTAGTTTAGGAGTTATAGCCATTTTAAGATTTTGAATTTTTTTTCCTGGTGCATAATATGACCCCCGCAGACGCCTAGTTTAGGAGTTATAGCCATTTTAAAGTTTTGATTTTTCATTTTTCTGGTGCATAATATGACCCCGGCAGACGCCTAGTTTAGGAGTTATAGCCATTTTAAAGTTTTGAATTTTCATTTTTCTGGTGCATAATATGACCCCCGCAGACGCCTAGTTTAGGAGTTATAGCCATTTTAAAGTTTTGAA
Organism: Volucella zonaria; assembly: GCA_963966105.1. Taxonomy (NCBI): domain Eukaryota; kingdom Metazoa; phylum Arthropoda; class Insecta; order Diptera; family Syrphidae; genus Volucella; species Volucella zonaria. The sequence continues at coordinate 204,118,450 of OZ014530.1, forward strand.
TTTTCATTTTTTTGGTGCATAATATGACTCCCGCAGACGCCTAGTTTAGGAGTTATAGCCATTTTAAGATTTTGAATTTTCATTTTTCTGGTGCATAATATGACCCCCGCAGACGCCTAGTTTAGGAGTTATAGCCATTTTAAGATTTTGAATTTTTTTTTCTGGTGCATAATATGACCCACGCAGACGCCTACTTTAGGAGTTATAGCCATTTTAAAGTTTTGAATTTTCATTTTTCTGGTGCATAATATGACCCCCGCAGACGCCTAGTTTAGGAGTTATAGCCATTTTAAAGTTTTGAATTTTCATTTTTCTGGTGCATAATATGACCCCCGCAGACGCCTAGTTTAGGAGTTATAGCCATTTTAAAGTTTTGAATTTTCATTTTTCTGGTGCATAATATGATCCCCGCAGACGCCTAGTTTAGCAGTTATAGCCATTTTAAGATTTTGAATTTTCATTTTTATGGTGCATAATATGACCCCCGCAGACGCCTAGTTTAGGAGTTATAGCCATTTTAAAGTTTTGAATTTTCATTTTTCTGGTGCATAATATAACCCCCGCAGACGCCTAGTTTAGGAGTTATAGCCATTTTAAGATTTTGAATTTTTTTTTCTGGTGCATAATATGACCCCCGCAGACGCCTAGTTTAGGAGTTATAGCCATTTTAAAGTTTTGAATTTTAATTTTTCTGCTGCATAATATGACCCCCGCAGACGCCTAGTTTAGGAGTTATATCCATTTTAAAGTTTTAATTTTTCATTTTTCTGGTGCATAATATGACCCCGGCAGACGCCTAGTTTAGGAGTTATAGCCATTTTAAGATTTTGAATTTTCATTTTTCTGGTGCATAATATGACCCCCGCAGACGCCTAGTTTAGGAGTTATAGAAATTTTAAGATTTTGAATTTTTTTTTCTGGTGCATAATATGACCCCCGCAGACGCCTAGTTTAGGAGTTATAGCCATTTTAAAGTTTTGAATTTTCATTTTTCTGGTGCATAATATGACCCCCGCAGACGCCTAGTTTAGGAGTTATAGCCATTTTAAGATTTTGAATTTTTTTTTCTGGTGCGTAATATGACCCCCGCAGACGCCTAGTTTAGGAGTTATAGCCATTTTAAAGTTTTGAATTTTCATTTTTCTGGTGCATAAAATGACCCCCGCAGACGCCTGGTTTAGGAGTTATAGCCATTTTAAAGTTTTGAATTTTAATTTTTCTGGTGCATAATATGAACCCCGCAGACGCCTAGTTTAGGAGTTATAGCCATTTTAAAGTTTTGAATTTTCATTTTTCTGGTGCATAATATGACCCCCGCAGACGCCTAGTTTAGGAGTTATACCCATTTTAAAGTTTTGATTTTTCATTTTTCTGGTGCATAATATGACCCTGGCAGACGCCTAGTTTAAGAGTTATAGCCATTTTAAAGTTTTGATTTTTCATTTTTCTGGTGCATAATATGACCCCCGCAGACGCCTAGTTTAGCAGTTATAGCCATTTTAAGATTTTGAATTTTCATTTTTATGGTGCATAATATAACCCCCGCAGACGCCTAGTTTAGGAGTTATAGCCATTTTAAAGTTTTGAATTTTCATTTTTCTGGTGCATAATATAACCCCCGCAGACGCCTAGTTTAGGAGTTATAGCCATTTTAAGATTTTGAATTTTTTTTCCTGGTGCATAATATGACCCCCGCAGACGCCTAGTTTAGGAGTTATAGCCATTTTAAAGTTTTGAATTTTAATTTTTCTGGTGCATAATATGACCCCCGCAGACGCCTAGTTTAGGAGTTATAGCCATTTTAAAGTTTTGAATTTTCATTTTTCTGGTGCATAATATGACTCCCGCAGACGCCTAGTTTAGGAGTTATAGCCATTTTAAGATTTTGAATTTTCATTTTTCTGGTGCATAATATGACCCCCGCAGACGCCTAGTTTAGGAGTTATAGCCATTTTAAGATTTTGAATTTTTTTTTCTGGTGCATAATATGACCCCCGCAGACGCCTAGTTTAGGAGTTATAGCCATTTTAAAGTTTTGAATTTTCATTTTTCTGGTGCATAATATGACCCCCGCAGACGCCTAGTTTAGGAGTTATAGCCATTTTAAAGTTTTGAATTTTCATTTTTCTGGTGCATAATATGACCCCCGCAGACGCCTAGTTTAGGAGTTATAGCCATTTTAAAGTTTTGAATTTTCATTTTTCTGGTGCATAATATGATCCCCGCAGACGCCTAGTTTAGGAGTTATACCCATTTTAAAGTTTTGATTTTTCATTTTTCTGGTGCATAATATGACCCCGGCAGACGCCTAGTTTAGGAGTTATAGCCATTTTAAAGTTTTGATTTTTCATTTTTCTGGTGCATAATATGACCCCCGCAGACGCCTAGTTTAGGAGTTATAGCCATTTTAAGATTTTGAATTTTTTTTCCTGGTGCATAATATGACCCCCGCAGACGCCTAGTTTAGGACTTATAGCCATTTTAAAGTTTTGAATTTTCATTTTTCTGGTGCATAATATGACCCCCGCAGACGCGTAGTTTAGGAGTTATAGCCACTTTAAGATTTTGAATTTTTTTTTCTGGTGCATAATATGACCCCCGCAGACGCCTAGTTTAGGAGTTATAGCCGTTTTAAAGTTTTGAATTTTCATTTTTCTGGTGCATAATATGACCCCCGCAGACGCCTAGTTTAGGAGTTATAGCCATTTTAAGATTTTGAATTTTTTTTTCTGGTGCATAATATGACCCACGCAGACGCCTAGTTTAGGAGTTATAGCCATTTTAAAGTTTTGGATTTTCATTTTTCTGGTGCATAATATGACCCCCGCAGACGCCTAGTTTAGAAGTTATAGCCATTTTAAGATTTTGAATTTTTTTTCTGGTGCATAATATGACCCCCGCAGACGCCTAGTTTAGGAGTTATAGCCATTTTAAAGTTCTGAATTTTCATTTTTCTGGTGCATAATATGACCCCCGCAGACGCCTAGTTTAGGAGTTATAGCCATTTTAAAGTTTTGGATTTTCATTTTTCTGGTGCATAATATGACCCCCGCAGACGCCTAGTTTAGAAGTTATAGCCATTTTAAGATTTTGAATTTTTTTTCTGGTGCATAATATGACCCCCGCAGACGCCTAGTTTAGGAGTTATAGCCATTTTAAAGTTCTGAATTTTCATTTTTCTGGTGCATAATATGACCCCCGCAGACGCCTAGTTTAGGAGTTATAGCCATTTTAAGATTTTGAATTTTCATTTTTCTGGTGCATAATATGACCCCCGCAGACGCCTAGTTTAGGAGTTATAGCCATTTTAAGATTTTGAATTTTTTTTTCTGGTGCGTAATATGACCCCCGCAGACGCCTAGTTTAGGAGTTATAGCCATTTTAAAGTTTTCAATTTTCATTTTTCTGGTGCATAAAATGACCCCCGCAGACGCCTGGTTTAGGAGTTATAGCCATTTTAAAGTTTTGAATTTTAATTTTTCTGGTGCATAATATGACCCCCGCAGACGCCTAGTTTAAGAGTTATAGCCATTTTAAGATTTTGAATTTTCATTTTTCTGGTGCATAATATGACCCCCGCAGACGCCTAGTTTAGGAGTTATAGCCATTTTAAAGTTTTGAATTTTCATTTTTCTGGTGCATAATATGACCCCCGCAGACGCCTAGTTTAGTAGTTATAGCCATTTTAAGATTTTGAATTTTTTTTCTGGTGCATAATATGACCCCCGCAGACGCCTAATTTAGGAGTTATAGCCATTTTAAAGTTTTGAATTTTCATTTTTCTGGTGCATAATATGACCCCCGCAGACGCCTAGTTTAGCAGTTATAGCCATTTTAAGATTTTGAATTTTCATTTTTATGGTGCATAATATGTCTTCCGCAGACGCCTAGTTTAGGAGTTATAGCCATTTTAAAGTTTTGAATTTTCATTTTTCTGGTGCATAATATGACCCCCGCAGACGCCTAGTTTAGGAGTTATAGCCATTTTAAAGTTTTGAATTTTCATTTTTCTGGAGCATAATATGACCCCCGCAGACGCCTAGTTTAGCAGTTATAGCCATTTTAAGATTTTGAATTTTCATTTTTATGGTGCATAATATGACCCCCGCAGACGCCTAGTTTAGGAGTTATAGCCATTTTAAGATTTTGAATTTTAATTTTTCTGGTGCATAATATGACACCCGCAGACGCCTACTTTAGCAGTTATAGCCATTTTAAGATTTTGAATTTTCATTTTTATGGTGCATAATATGACCCCCGCAGACGCCTAGTTTAGGAGTTATAGCCATTTTAAAGTTTTGAATTTTCATTTTTCTGGTGCATAATATGACCCCCGCAGACGCCTAGTTTAGCAGTTATAGCCATTTTAAGATTTTGAATTTTCATTTTTATGGTGCATAATATGACCCCCGCAGACGCCTAGTTTAGGAGTTATAGCCATTTTAAGATTTTGAATTTTCATTTTTCTGGTGCATAATATGACCCCCGCAGACGCCTAGTTTAGCAGTTATAGCCATTTTAAGATTTTGAATTTTCATTTTTATGGTGCATAATATGACCCCCGCAGACGCCTAGTTTAGGAGTTATAGCCATTTTAAAGTTTTGAATTTTCATTTTTCTGGTGCATAATATGACCCCCGCAGACGCCTAGTTTAGGAGTTATAGCCATTTTAAAGTTTTGAATTTTCATTTTTCTGGTGCATAATATGACCCCCGCAGACGCCTAGTTTAGCAGTTATAGCCATTTTAAGATTTTGAATTTTTTTTTCTTGTGCATAATATGACCCCCGCAGACGCCTAGTTTAGGAGTTATAGCCATTTTAAAGTTTTGAATTTTCATTTTTCTGGTGCATAATATGACCCCCGCAGACGCCTAGTTTAGGAGTTATAGCCATTTTAAAGTTTTGAATTTTCATTTTTCTGGTGCATAATATGACCCCCGCAGACGCCTAGTTTAGGAGTTATAGCCATTTTAAAGTTTTGAATTTTCATTTTTCTGGTGCATAATATGACCCCCGCAGACGCCTAGTTTAGGAGTTATACCCATTTTAAAGTTTTGATTTTTCATTTTTCTGGTGCATAATATGACCCCGGCAGACGCCTAGTTTAGGAGTTATAGCCATTTTAAAGTTTTAATTTTTCATTTTTCTGGTGCATAATATGACCCCCGCAGACGCCTAGTTTAGGAGTTATAGCCATTTTAAAATTTTGAATTTTTTTTTCTGGTGCGTAATATGACCCCCGCAGACGCCTAGTTTAGGAGTTATAGCCATTTTAAAGTTTTGAATTTTCATTTTTCTGGTGCATAATATGACCCCCGCAGACGCCTAGTTTAGGAGTTATAGCCATTTTAAAGTTTTGAATTTTCATTTTTCTGGTGCATAATATGACCCCCGCAGACGCCTAGTTTAGGAGTTATAGCCATTTTAAAGTTTTGAATTTTCATTTTTCTGGTGCATAATATGACCCCCGCAGACGCCTAGTTTAGGAGTTATAGCCATTTTAAAGTTTTGAATTTTCATTTTTCTGGTGCATAATATGACCCCCGCAGACGCCTAGTTTAGGAGTTGTAGCCATTTTAAGATTTTGAATTTTTTTTTCTGGTGCATAATATGACCCCCGCAGACGCCTAGTTTAGGAGTTATAGCCATTTTAAAGTTTTGAATTTTCATTTTTCTGGTGCATAATATGACCCCCGCAGACGCCTAGTTTAGGAGTTATAGCCATTTTAAAGTTTTGAATTTTCATTTTTCTGGTGCATAATATGACCCCCGCAGACGCCTAGTTTAGGAGTTATAGCCATTTTAAAGTTTTGAATTTTCATTTTTCTGGTGCATAATATGACCCCCGCAGACGCCTAGTTTAGGAGTTATAGCCATTTTAAAGTTTTGAATTTCCATTTTTCTGGTGCATAATATGACCCCCGCAGACGCCTAGTTTAGGAGTTATAGCCATTTTAAAGTTTTGAATTTTCATTTTTCTGGTGCATAATATGACCCCCGCAGACGCCTAGTTTAGGAGTTATAGCCATTTTAAAGTTTTGAATTTTCATTTTTCTGGTGCATAATATGACCCCCGCAGACGCCTAGTTTAGGAGTTATAGCCATTTTAAAGTTTTGAATTTTCATTTTTCTGGTGCATAATATGACCCCCGCAGACGCCTAGTTTAGGAGTTATAGCCATTTTAAAGTTTTGAATTTTCATTTTTCTTGTGCATAATATGACCCCCGCAGACGCCTAGTTTAGGAGTTATAGCCATTTTAAAGTTTTGAATTTTCATTTTTCTGGTGCATAATATGACCCCAAAGACGCCTAGTTTAGGAGTTACAGCCATTTTAAGATTTTGAATTTTCATTTTTCTGGTGCATAATATGACCCCCGCAGACGCCTAGTTTAGGAGTTATAGCCATTTTAAAGTTTTGATTTTTCATTTTTCTGGTGCATAATATGACCCCGGCAGACGCCTAGTTTAGGAGTTATAGCCATTTTAAGATTTTGAATTTTTTTTCTGGTGCATAATATGACCCCCGCAGACGCCTAGTTTAGGAGTTATAGCCATTTTAAAGTTTTGAATTTTCATTTTTCTGGTGCATAATATGACCCCCGCAGACGCCTAGTTTAGGAGTTATAGCCATTTTAAAGTTTTGAATTTTCATTTTTCTGGTGCATAATATGACCCCCGCAGACGCCTAGTTTAGGAGTTATAGCCATTTTAAAGTTTTGAATTTTCATTTTTCTGGTGCATAATATGACCCCCGCAGACGCCTAGTTTAGGAGTTATAGCCATTTTAAAGTTTTGAATTTTCATTTTTCTGGTGCATAATATGACCCCGGCAGACGCCTAGTTTAGGAGTTATAGCCATTTTAAAGTTTTGAATTTTCATTTTTCTGGTGCATAATATGACCCCCGCAGACGCCTAGTTTAGGAGTTATAGCCATTTTAAGATTTTGAATTTTCATCTTTCTGGTGCATAATATGACCCCCGCAGACGCCTAGTTTAGGAGTTATAGCCATTTTAAAGTTTTGAATTTTCATTTTTCTGGTGCATAATATGACCCCCGCAGACGCCTAGTTTAGGAGTTATAGCCGTTTTAAGATTTTGAATTTTCATCTTTCTGGTGCATAATATGACCCCCACAGACGCCTAGTTTAGGAGTTATAGCCATTTTAAAGTTTTGAATTTTCATTTTTCTGGTGCATAATATGACCCCCACGGACGCCTAGTTTAGGAGTTATAGCCATTTTAAAATTTTGAATTTTCATTTTTCTGGTGCATAATATGACCCCCGCAGACGCCTAGTTTAGGAGTTATAGCCATTTTAAAGTTTTGAATTTTCATTTTTCTGGTGCATAATATGACCCCCGCAGACGCCTAGTTTAGGAGTTATAGCCATTTTAAAGTTTTGAATTTTCATTTTTCTGGTGCATAATATGACCCCCGCAGACGCCTAGTTTAGGAGTTATAGCCATTTTAAAGTTTTGAATTTTCATTTTTCTGGTGCATAATATGACCCCCGCAGACGCCTAGTTTAGGAGTTATAGCCATTTTAAAGTTTTGAATTTTCATTTTTCTGGTGCATAATATGACCCCCGCAGACGCCTAGTTTAGGAGTTTTAGCCATTTTAAAGTTTTGAATTTTCATTTTTCTGGTGCATAATATGACCCCCGCAGACGCCTAGTTTAGGAGTTATAGCCATTTTAAAGTTTTGAATTTTCATTTTTCTGGTGCATAATATGACCCCCACTGACGCCTAGTTTAGGAGTTATAGCCATTTTAAAGTTTTGAATTTTCATTTTTCTGGTGCATAATATGACCCCCGCAGACGCCTAGTTTAGGAGTTATAGCCATTTTAAAGTTTTGAATTTTCATTTTTCTGGTGCATAATATGACCCCCGCAGACGCCTAGTTTAGGAGTTATAGCCATTTTAAAGTTTTGAATTTCCATTTTTCTGGTGCATAATATGACCCCCGCAGACGCCTAGTTTAGGAGTTATAGCCATTTTAAAGTTTTGAATTTTCATTTTTCTGGTGCATAATATGACCCCCGCAGACGCCTAGTTTAGGAGTTATAGCCATTTTAAAGTTTTGAACTTTCATTTTTCTGGTGCATAATATGACCCCCGCAGACGCCTAGTTTAGGAGTTATAGCCATTTTAAAGTTTTGAATTTTCATTTTTCTGGTGCATAATATGACCCCCGCAGACGCCTAGTTTAGGAGTTATAGCCATTTTAAAGTTTTGAATTTTCATTTTTCTGGTGCATAATATGACCCCCGCAGACGCCTAGTTGAGGAGTTATAGCCATTTTAAAGTTTTGAATTTTCATTTTTCTGGTGCATAATATGACCCCCGCAGACGCCTAGTTTAGGAGTTATAGCCATTTTAAAGTTTTGAATTTCCATTTTTCTGGTGCATAATATGACCCCCGCAGACGCCTAGTTTAGGAGTTATAGCCATTTTAAAGTTTTGAATTTTCATTTTTCTGGTGCATAATATGACCCCCGCAGACGCCTAGTTTAGCAGTTATAGCCATTTTAAAGTTTTGAATTTTCATTTTTCTGGTGCATAATATGACCCCCGCAGACGCCTAGTTTAGGAGTTATAGCCATTTTAAAGTTTTGAATTTTCATTTTTCTGGTGCATAATATGACCCCCGCAGACGCCTAGTTTAGGAGTTATAGCCATTTTAAAGTTTTGAATTTTCATTTTTCTGGTGCATAATATGACCCCCGCAGACCTAGTTTAGGAGTTTTAGCCATTTTAAAGTTTTGAATTTTCATTTTTCTGGTGCATAATATGACCCCCGCAGACGCCTAGTTTAGGAGTTATAGCCATTTTAAAGTTTTGAATTTTCATTTTTCTGGTGCATAATATGACCCCCACTGACGCCTAGTTTAGGAGTTATAGCCATTTTAAAGTTTTGAATTTTCATTTTTCTGGTGCATAATATGACCCCCGCAGACGCCTAGTTTAGGAGTTATAGCCATTTTAAAGTTTTGAATTTTCATTTTTCTGGTGCATAATATGACCCCCGCAGACGCCTAGTTTAGGAGTTATAGCCATTTTAAAGTTTTGAATTTTCATTTTTCTGGTGCATAATATGACCCCCGCAGACGCCTAGTTTAGGAGTTATAGCCATTTTAAAGTTTTGAATTTTCATTTTTCTGGTGCATAATATGACCCCCGCAGACGCCTAGTTTAGGAGTTATAGCCATTTTAAAGTTTTGAATTTCCATTTTTCTGGTGCATAATATGACCCCCGCAGACGCCTAGTTTAGGAGTTATAGCCATTTTAAAGTTTTGAATTTTCATTTTTCTGGTGCATAATATGACCCCCGCAGACGCCTAGTTTAGGAGTTATAGCCATTTTAAAGTTTTGAATTTTCATTTTTCTGGTGCATAATATGACCCCCGCAGACGCCTAGTTTAGGAGTTATAGCCATTTTAAAGTTTTGAATTTTCATTTTTCTGGTGCATAATATGACCCCCGCAGACGCCTAGTTTAGGAGTTATAGCCATTTTAAAGTTTTGAATTTTCATTTTTCTGGTGCATAATATGACCCCCGCAGACGCCTAGTTTAGGAGTTATAGCCATTTTAAAGTTTTGAATTTTCATTTTTCTGGTGCATAATATGACCCCCGCAGACGCCTAGTTTAGGAGTTATAGCCATTTTAAAGTTTTGAATTTTCATTTTTCTGGTGCATAATATGACCCCCGCAGACGCCTAGTTTAGGAGTTATAGCCATTTTAAAGTTTTGAATTTTCATTTTTCTGGTGCATAATATGACCCACGCAGACGCCTGGTTTAGGAGTTATAGCCATTTTAAAGTTTTGAATTTCCATTTTTCTGGTGCATAATATGACCCCCGCAGACGCCTAGTTTAGGAGTTATAGCCATTTTAAAGTTTTGAATTTTCATTTTTCTGGTGCATAATATGACCCCCGCAGACGCCTAGTTTAGGAGTTATAGCCATTTTAAAGTTTTGAATTTTCATTTTTCTGGTGCATAATATGACCCCCGCAGACGCCTAGTTTAGGAGTTATAGCCATTTTAAAGTTTTGAATTTTCATTTTTCTGGTGCATAATATGACCCCCGCAGACGCCTAGTTTAGGAGTTTTAGCCATTTTAAAGTTTTGAATTTTCATTTTTCTGGTGCATAATATGACCCCCGCAGACGCCTAGTTTAGGAGTTATAGCCATTTTAAAGTTTTGAATTTTCATTTTTCTGGTGCATAATATGACCCCCGCAGACGCCTAGTTTAGGAGTTATAGCCATTTTAAAGTTTTGAATTTCCATTTTTCTGGTGCATAATATGACCCCCGCAGACGCCTAGTTTAGGAGTTATAGCCATTTTAAAGTTTTGAATTTTCATTTTTCTGGTGCATAATATGACCCCCGCAGACGCCTAGTTTAGGAGTTATAGCCATTTTAAAGTTTTGAATTTTCATTTTTCTGGTGCATAATATGACCCCCGCAGACGCCTAGTTTAGGAGTTATAGCCATTTTAAAGTTTTGAATTTTCATTTTTCTGGTGCATAATATGACCCCGGCAGACGCCTAGTTTAGGAGTTATAGCCATTTTAAAGTTTTGAATTTTCATTTTTCTGGTGCATAATATGACCCCCGCAGACGCCTAGTTTAGGAGTTATAGCCATTTTAAGATTTTGAATTTTCATCTTTCTGGTGCATAATATGACCCCCGCAGACGCCTAGTTTAGGAGTTATAGCCATTTTAAAGTTTTGAATTTTCATTTTTCTGGTGCATAATATGACCCCCGCAGACGCCTAGTTTAGGAGTTATAGCCGTTTTAAGATTTTGAATTTTCATCTTTCTGGTGCATAATATGACCCCCACAGACGCCTAGTTTAGGAGTTATAGCCATTTTAAAGTTTTGAATTTTCATTTTTCTGGTGCATAATATGACCCCCACGGACGCCTAGTTTAGGAGTTATAGCCATTTTAAGATTTTGAATTTTCATTTTTCTGGTGCATAATATGACCCCCGCAGACGCCTAGTTTAGGAGTTATAGCCATTTTAAAGTTTTGAATTTTCATTTTTCTGGTGCATAATATGACCCCCGCAGACGCCTAGTTTAGGAGTTATAGCCATTTTAAAGTTTTGAATTTTCATTTTTCTGGTGCATAATATGACCCCCGCAGACGCCTAGTTTAGGAGTTATAGCCATTTTAAAGTTTTGAATTTTCATTTTTCTGGTGCATAATATGAACCCCGCAGACGCCTGGTTTAGGAGTTATAGCCATTTTAAAGTTTTGAATTTTCATTTTTCTGGTGCATAATATGACCCCCGCAGACGCCTAGTTTAGGAGTTATAGCCATTTTAAAGTTTTGAATTTTCATTTTTCTGGTGCATAATATGACCCCCGCAGACGCCTAGTTTAGGAGTTATAGCCATTTTAAAGTTTTGAATTTTCATTTTTCTGGTGCATAATATGACCCCCGCAGACGCCTGGTTTAGGAGTTATAGCCATTTTAAAGTTTTGAATTTTCATTTTTCTGGTGCATAATATGACCCCCGCAGACGCCTAGTTTAGGAGTTATAGCCATTTTAAAGTTTTGAATTTTCATTTTTCTGGTGCATAATATGACCCCCACAGACGCCTAGTTTAGGAGTTATAGCCATTTTAAGATTTTGAATTTTCATTTTTCTGGTGCATAATATGACCCCCGCAGACGCCTAGTTTAGGAGTTATAGCCATTTTAAGATTTTGAATTTATTTTTCTGGTGCATAATATGACCCCCGCAGACGCCTAGTTTAGGAGTTATAGCCATTTTAAAGTTTTGAATTTTCATTTTTCTGGTGCATAATATGAACCCCGCAGACGCCTAGTTTAGGAGTTATAGCCATTTTAAAGTTTTGAATTTTCATTTTTCTGGTGCATAATATGACCCCCGCAGACGCCTAGTTTAGGAGTTATAGCCATTTTAAAGTTTTGAATTTTCATTTTTCTGGTGCATAATATGACCCCCGCAGACGCCTAGTTTAGGAGTTATAGCCATTTTAAAGTTTTGAATTTTCATTTTTCTGGTGCATAATATGAACCCCGCAGACGCCTAGTTTAGGAGTTATAGCCATTTTAAAGTTTTGAATTTTCATTTTTCTGGTGCATAATATGACCCCCGCAGACGCCTAGTTTAGGAGTTATAGCCATTTTAAAGTTTTGAATTTTCATTTTTCTGGTGCATAATATGACCCCCGCAGACGCCTAGTTTAGGAGTTATAGCCATTTTAAAGATTTGAATTTTCATTTTTCTGGTGCATAATATGACCCCGGCAGACGCCTAGTTTAGGAGTTATAGCCATTTTAAAGTTTTGAATTTTCATTTTTCTGGTGCATAATATGACCCCCGCAGACGCCTAGTTTAGGAGTTATAGCCATTTTAAGATTTTGAATTTTCATTTTTCTGGTGCATAATATGACCCCCGCAGATGCCTAGTGTAGGAGTTATAGCCATTTTAAGATTTTGAATTTTTTTTTCTGGTGCATAATATGACCCCCGCAGACGCCTAGTTTAGGAGTTATAGCCATTTTAAAGTTTTGAATTTTCATTTTTCTGGTGCATAATTTGACCCCCGCAGACGCCTAGTTTAGGAGTTATAGCCATTTTAAAGTTTTGAATTTTCATTTTTCTGGTGCATAATATGACCCCCGCAGACGCCTAGTTTAGGAGTTATAGCCATTTTAAGATTTTGAATTTTCATCTTTCTGGTGCATAATATGACCCCGGCAGACGCCTAGTTTAGGAGTTATAGCCATTTTAAAGTTTTGAATTTTCATTTTTCTGGTGCATAATATGACCCCCGCAGACGCCTAGTTTAGGAGTTATAGCCGTTTTAAGATTTTGAATTTTCATCTTTCTGGTGCATAATATGACCCCCACAGACGCCTAGTTTAGGAGTTATAGCCATTTTAAAGTTTTGAATTTTCATTTTTCTGGTGCATAATATGACCCCCACGGACGCCTAGTTTAGGAGTTATAGCCATTTTAAGATTTTGAATTTTCATTTTTCTGGTGCATAATATGACCCCCGCAGACGCCTAGTTTAGGAGTTATAGCCATTTTAAAGTTTTGAATTTTCATTTTTCTGGTGCATAATATGACCCCCGCAGACGCCTAGTTTAGGAGTTATAGCCATTTTAAAGTTTTGAATTTTCATTTTTCTGGTGCATAATATGACCCCCGCAGACGCCTAGTTTAGGAGTTATAGCCATTTTAAAGTTCTGAATTTTCATTTTTCTGGTGCATAATATGACCCCCGCAGACGCCTAGTTTAGGAGTTATAGCCATTTTAAAGTTTTGAATTTTCATTTTTCTGGTGCATAATATGACCCCCGCAGACGCCTAGTTTAGGAGTTTTAGCCAATTTAAAGTTTTGAATTTTCATTTTTCTGGTGCATAATATGACCCCCGCAGACGCCTAGTTTAGGAGTTATAGCCATTTTAAAGTTTTGAATTTTCATTTTTCTGGTGCATAATATGACCCCCGCAGACGCCTAGTTTAGGAGTTATAGCCATTTTAAAGTTTTGAATTTTCATTTTTCTGGTGCATAATATGACCCCCGCAGACGCCTAGTTTAGGAGTTATAGCCATTTTAAAGTTTTGAATTTTCATTTTTCTGGTGCATAATATGACCCCCGCAGACGCCTAGTTTAGGAGTTATAGCCATTTTAAAGTTTTGAATTTCCATTTTTCTGGTGCATAATATGACCCCCGCAGACGCCTAGTTTAGGAGTTATAGCCATTTTAAAGTTTTGAATTTTCATTTTTCTGGTGCATAATATGACCCCCGCAGACGCCTAGTTTAGGAGTTATAGCCATTTTAAAGTTTTGAATTTTCATTTTTCTGGTGCATAATATGACCCCCGCAGACGCCTAGTTTAGGAGTTATAGCCATTTTAAAGTTTTGAATTTTCATTTTTCTGGTGCATAATATGACCCCCGCAGACGCCTAGTTTAGGAGTTATAGCCATTTTAAAGTTTTGAATTTTCATTTTTCTGGTGCATAATATGACCCCCGCAGACGCCTAGTTAAGGAGTTATAGCCATTTTAAAGATTTGAATTTTCATTTTTCTGGTGCATAATATGACCCCCGCAGACGCCTAGTTTAGGAGTTATAGCCATTTTAAAGTTTTGAATTTCCATTTTTCTGGTGCATAATATGACCCCCGCAGACGCCTAGTTTAGGAGTTATAGCCATTTTAAAGTTTTGAATTTTCATTTTTCTGGTGCATAATATGACCCCCGCAGACGCCTAGTTAAGGAGTTATAGCCATTTTAAAGATTTGAATTTTCATTTTTCTGGTGCATAATATGACCCCCGCAGACGCCTAGTTTAGGAGTTATAGCCATTTTAAAGTTTTGAATTTCCATTTTTCTGGTGCATAATATGACCCCCGCAGACGCCTAGTTTAGGAGTTATAGCCATTTTAAAGTTTTGAATTTTCATTTTTCTGGTGCATAATATGACCCCCGCAGACGCCTAGTTTAGGAGTTATAGCCATTTTAAGATTTTGAATTTTCATTTTTCTGGTGCATAATATGACCCCCGCAGACGCCTAGTGTAGGAGTTATAGCCATTTTAAGATTTTGAATTTTTTTTTCTGGTGCATAATATGACCCCCGCAGACGCCTAGTTTAGGAGTTATAGCCATTTTAAAGTTTTGAATTTTCATTTTTCTGGTGCATAATATGACCCCCGCAGACGCCTAGTTTAGGAGTTGTAGCCATTTTAAGATTTTGAATTTTTTTTTCTGGTGCATAATATGACCCCCGCAGACGCCTAGTTTAGGAGTTATAGCCATTTTAAAGTTTTGAATTTTCATTTTTCTGGTGCATAATATGACCCCCGCAGACGCCTGGTTTATGAGTTATAGCCATTTTAAAGTTTTGAATTTTCATTTTTCTGGTGCATAATATGACCCCCGCAGACGCCTAGTTTAGGAGTTATAGCCATTTTAAAGTTTTGAATTTTCATTTTTCTGGTGCATAATATGACCCCCACAGACGCCTAGTTTAGGAGTTATAGCCATTTTAAGATTTTGAATTTTCATTTTTCTGGTGCATAATATGACCCCCGCAGACGCCTAGTTTAGGAGTTATAGCCATTTTAAG
This sequence comes from Volucella zonaria, assembly GCA_963966105.1. Classification (NCBI taxonomy): domain Eukaryota; kingdom Metazoa; phylum Arthropoda; class Insecta; order Diptera; family Syrphidae; genus Volucella; species Volucella zonaria. Next base: position 204,133,593 of record OZ014530.1, read on the forward strand.
ATTTTGAATTTATTTTTCTGGTGCATAATATGACCCCCGCAGACGCCTAGTTTAGGAGTTATAGCCATTTTAAAGTTTTGAATTTTCATTTTTCTGGTGCATAATATGACCCACGCAGACGCCTAGTTTAGGAGTTATAGCCATTTTAAGATTTTGAATTTTCATTTTTCTGGTGCATAATTTGACCCCCGCAGACGCCTAGTTTAGGAGTTATAGCCATTTTAAAGTTTTGAATTTTCATTTTTCTGGTGCATAATATGACCCCCGCAGACGCCTAGTTTAGGAGTTATAGCCATTTTAAGATTTTGAATTTTCATCTTTCTGGTGCATAATATGACCCCGGCAGACGCCTAGTTTAGGAGTTATAGCCATTTTAAAGTTTTGAATTTTCATTTTTCTGGTGCATAATATGACCCCCGCAGACGCCTAGTTTAGGAGTTATAGCCGTTTTAAGATTTTGAATTTTCATCTTTCTTGTGCATAATATGACCCCCGCAGACGCCTAGTTTAGGAGTTATAGCCATTTTAAAGTTTTGAATTTTCATTTTTCTGGTGCATAATATGACCCCCGCAGACGCCTAGTTTAGGAGTTATAGCCATTTTAAAGTTTTGAATTTCCATTTTTCTGGTGCATAATATGACCCCCGCAGACGCCTAGTTTAGGAGTTATAGCCATTTTAAAGTTTTGAATTTTCATTTTTCTGGTGCATAATATGACCCCCGCAGACGCCCAGTTTAGGAGTTATAGCCATTTTAAAGTTTTGAATTTTCATTTTTCTGGTGCATAATATGACCCCCGCAGACGCCTAGTTTAGGAGTTATAGCCATTTTAAAGTTTTGAATTTTCATTTTTCTGGTGCATAATATGACCCCCGCAGACGCCTAGTTTAGGAGTTATAGCCATTTTAAAGTTTTGAATTTCCATTTTTCTGGTGCATAATATGACCCCCGCAGACGCCTAGTTTAGGAGTTATAGCCATTTTAAAGTTTTGAATTTTAATTTTTCTGGTGCATAATATGACCCCCGCAGACGCCTAGTTTAGGAGTTATAGCCATTTTAAAGTTTTGAATTTTCATTTTTCTGGTGCATAATATGACCCCCGCAGACGCCTAGTGTAGGAGTTATAGCCATTTTAAGATTTTGAATTTTTTTTTCTGGTGCATAATATGACCCCCGCAGACGCCTAGTTTAGGAGTTATAGCCATTTTAAAGTTTTGAATTTTCATTTTTCTGGTGCATAATATGACCCCCGCAGACGCCTAGTTTAGGAGTTGTAGCCATTTTAAGATTTTGAATTTTTTTTTCTGGTGCATAATATGACCCCCGCAGACGCCTAGTTTAGGAGTTATAGCCATTTTAAAATTTTGAATTTTCATTTTTCTGGTGCATAATATGACCCCCGCAGACGCCTAGTTTAGGAGTTATAGCCATTTTAAAGTTTTGAATTTTCATTTTTCTGGTGCATAATTTGACCCCCGCAGACGCCTAGTTTAGGAGTTATAGCCATTTTAAAGTTTTGAATTTTCATTTTTCTGGTGCATAATATGACCCCCGCAGACGCCTGGTTTAGGAGTTATAGCCATTTTAAAGTTTTGAATTTTCATTTTTCTGGTGCATAATATGACCCCCGCAGACGCCTAGTTTAGGAGTTATAGCCATTTTAAAGTTTTGAATTTTCATTTTTCTGGTGCATAATATGACCCCCACAGACGCCTAGTTTAGGAGTTATAGCCATTTTAAGATTTTGAATTTTCATTTTTCTGGTGCATAATATGACCCCCGCAGACGCCTAGTTTAGGAGTTATAGCCATTTTAAGATTTTGAATTTATTTTTCTGGTGCATAATATGACCCCCGCAGACGCCTAGTTTAGGAGTTATAGCCATTTTAAAGTTTTGAATTTTCATTTTTCTGGTGCATAATATGACCCCCGCAGACGCCTAGTTTAGGAGTTATAGCCATTTTAAAGTTTTGAATTTTCATTTTTCTGGTGCATAATATGACCCCCACAGACGCCTAGTTTAGGAGTTATAGCCATTTTAAGATTTTGAATTTTCATTTTTCTGGTGCATAATATGACCCCCGCAGACGCCTAGTTTAGGAGTTATAGCCATTTTAAGATTTTGAATTTATTTTTCTGGTGCATAATATGACCCCCGCAGACCCTAGTTTAGGAGTTATAGCCATTTTAAAGTTTTGAATTTTCATTTTTCTGGTGCATAATATGACCCACGCAGACGCCTAGTTTAGGAGTTATAGCCATTTTAAAGTTTTGAATTTTCATTTTTCTGGGTGCATAATTTGACCCCCGCAGACGCCTAGTTTAGGAGTTATAGCCATTTTAAAGTTTTGAATTTTCATTTTTCTGGTGCATAATATGACCCCCGCAGACGCCTAGTTTAGGAGTTATAGCCATTTTAAAGTTTTGAATTTTCATTTTTCTGGTGCATAATATGACCCCCACAGACGCCTAGTTTAGGAGTTATAGCCATTTTAAGATTTTGAATTTTCATTTTTCTGGTGCATAATATGACCCCCGCAGACGCCTAGTTTAGGAGTTATAGCCATTTTAAGATTTTGAATTTATTTTTCTGGTGCATAATATGACCCCCGCAGACGCCTAGTTTAGGAGTTATAGCCATTTTAAAGTTTTGAATTTTCATTTTTCTGGTGCATAATATGACCCACGCAGACGCCTAGTTTAGGAGTTATAGCCATTTTAAAGTTTTGAATTTTCATTTTTCTGGTGCATAATTTGACCCCCGCAGACGCCTAGTTTAGGAGTTATAGCCATTTTAAAGTTTTGAATTTTCATTTTTCTGGTGCATAATATGACCCCCGCAGACGCCTAGTTTAGGAGTTATAGCCATTTTAAGATTTTGAATTTTCATCTTTCTGGTGCATAATATGACCCCGGCAGACGCCTAGTTTAGGAGTTATAGCCATTTTAAAGTTTTGAATTTTCATTTTTCTGGTGCATAATATGACCCCCGCAGACGCCTAGTTTAGGAGTTATAGCCGTTTTAAGATTTTGAATTTTCATCTTTCTGGTGCATAATATGACCCTCACAGACGCCTAGTTTAGGAGTTATAGCCATTTTAAAGTTTTGAATTTTCATTTTTCTGGTGCATAATATGACCCCCGCAGACGCCTAGTTTAGGAGTTATAGCCATTTTAAAGTTTTGAATTTTCATTTTTCTGGTGCCTAATATGACCCCCGCAGACGCCTAGTTTAGGAGTTATAGCCATTTTAAAGTTTTGAATTTTCATTTTTCTGGTGCATAATATGACCCCCGCAGACGCCTAGTTTAGGAGTTATAGCCATTTTAAAGTTTTGAATTTTCATTTTTCTGGTGCATAATATGACAATCGCAGACGCCTAGTTTAGGAGTTATAGCCATTTTAAGATTTTGAATTTTCATTTTTCTGGTGCATAATATGACCCCCGCAGACGCCTAGTTTAGGAGTTATAGCCATTTTAAGATTTTGAATTTTCATTTTTCTGGTGCATAATATGACCCCCGCAGACGCCTAGTTTAGGAGTTATAGCCATTTTAAAGTTTTGAATTTTCATTTTTCTGGTGCCTAATATGACCCCCGCAGACGCCTAGTTTAGGAGTTATAGCCATTTTAAAGTTTTGAATTTTCATTTTTCTGGTGCATAATATGACCCCCGCAGACGCCTAGTTTAGGAGTTATAGCCATTTTAAAGTTTTGAATTTCCATTTTTCTGGTGCATAATATGACCCCCGCAGACGCCTAGTTTAGGAGTTATAGCCATTTTAAAGTTTTGAATTTTCATTTTTCTGGTGCATAATATGACCCCAAAGACGCCTAGTTTAGGAGTTATAGCCATTTTAAGATTTTGAATTTTCATTTTTCTGGTGCATAATATGACCCCCGCAGACGCCTAGTTTAGGAGTTATAGCCATTTCAAAGTTTTGATTTTTCATTTTTCTGGTGCATAATATGACCCCCGCAGACGCCTAGTTTAGGAGTTATAGCCATTTTAAAGTTTTGAATTTTCATTTTTCTGGCGCATAATATGACAATCGCAGACGCCTAGTTTAGGAGTTATAGCCATTTTAAGATTTTGAATTTTCATTTTTCTGGTGCATAATATGACCCACGCAGACGCCTAGTTTAGGAGTTATAGCCATTTTAAGATTTTGAATTTTCATTTTTCTGGTGCATAATATGACCCCCGCAGACGCCTAGTTTAGGGGTTATAGCCGTTTTAAAGTTTTGATTTTTCATTTTTCTGGTGCATAATATGACCCCCGCAGACGCCTAGTTTAGGAGTTATAGCCATTTTAAAGTTTTGAATTTTCATTTTTCTGGTGCATAATATGACAATCGCAGACGCCTAGTTTAGGAGTTATAGCCATTTTAAGATTTTGAATTTTCATTTTTCTGGTGCATAATATGACCCCAGCAGACGCCTAGTTTAGGAGTTATAGCCATTTTAAAGTTTTGATTTTTCATTTTTCTGGTGCATAATATGACCCCCGCAGACGCCTAGTTTAGGAGTTATAGCCATTTTAAGATTTTGAATTTTCATTTTTCTGGTGCATAATATGACCCCCGCAGACGCCTAGTGTAGGAGTTATAGCCATTTTAAAGTTTTGAATTTTCATTTTTCTGGTGCATAATATGACCCCCGCAGACGCCTAGTTTAGGAGTTATACCCATTTTAAAGTTTTGAATTTTCATTTTTCTGGTTCATAATATGACCCCCGCAGACGCCTAGTTTAGGAGTTATAGCCATTTTAAAGTTTTGAATTTACATTTTTCTGGTGCATAATATGACCCCCGCAGACGCCTAGTTTAGGAGTTATAGCCATTTTAAAGTTTTGAATTTTCATTTTTCTGGTGCATAATATGACCCCCGCAGACGCCTAGTTTAGGAGTTATAGCCATTTTAAAGTTTTGATTTTTCATTTTTCTGGTGCATTATATGACCCCCGCAGACGCCTAGTTTAGGAGTTATAACCATTTTAAAGTTTTGAATTTTCATTTTTCTGGTGCATAATATGACCCCCGCAGACGCCTAGTTTAGGAGTTATAGCCATTTTAAAGTTTTGAATTTTCATTTTTCTGGTGCATAATATGACCCCCGCAGACGCCTAGTTTAGGAGTTATAGCCATTTTAAAGTTTTGAATTTTCATTTTTCTGGTGCATAATATGACCCCCGCAGACGCCTAGTTTAGGAGTTATAGCCATTTTAAAGTTTTGAATTTTCATTTTTCTGGTGCATAATATGACCCCCGCAGACGCCTAGTTTAGGAGTTATAGCCATTTTAAAGTTTTGATTTTTCATTTTTCTGGTGCATAATATGACCCCCGCAGACGCCTAGTTTAGGAGTTATAGCCATTTTAAAGTTTTGAATTTTCATTTTTCTGGTGCATAATATGACCCCCGCAGACGCCTAGTTTAGGAGTTATAGCCATTTTAAAGTTTTGAATTTTCATTTTTCTGGTGCATAATATGACCCCCGCAGACGCCTAGTTTAGGAGTTATAGCCATTTTAAAGTTTTGAATTTTCATTTTTCTGGTGCATAATATGACCCCCGCAGACGCCTAGTTTAAGAGTTATAGCCATTTTAAAGTTTTGAATTTTCATTTTTCTGGTGCATAATATGACCCCAAAGACGCCTAGTTTAGGAGTTACAGCCATTTTAAGATTTTGAATTTTCATTTTTCTGGTGCATAATATGACCCCCGCAGACGCCTAGTTTAGGAGTTATAGCCATTTTAAAGTTTTGATTTTTCATTTTTCTGGTGCATAATATGACCCCGGCAGACGCCTAGTTTAGGAGTTATAGCCATTTTAAGATTTTGAATTTTTTTTCTGGTGCATAATATGACCCCCGCAGACGCCTAGTTTAGGAGTTATAGCCATTTTAAAGTTTTGAATTTTCATTTTTCTGGTGCATAATATGACCCCCGCAGACGCCTAGTTTAGGAGTTATAGCCATTTTAAAGTTTTGAATTTTCATTTTTCTGGTGCATAATATGACCCCCGCAGACGCCTAGTTTAGGAGTTATAGCCATTTTAAAGTTTTGAATTTTCATTTTTCTGGTGCATAATATGACCCCCGCAGACGCCTAGTTTAGGAGTTATAGCCATTTTAAAGTTTTGAATTTTCATTTTTCTGGTGCATAATATGACCCCGGCAGACGCCTAGTTTAGGAGTTATAGCCATTTTAAAGTTTTGAATTTTCATTTTTCTGGTGCATAATATGACCCCCGCAGACGCCTAGTTTAGGAGTTATAGCCATTTTAAAGTTTTGAATTTTCATTTTTCTGGTGCATAATATGACCCCCGCAGACGCCTAGTTTAGGAGTTATAGCCATTTTAAAGTTTTGAATTTTCATTTTTCTGGTGCATAATATGACCCCCGCAGACGCCTAGTGTAGGAGTTATAGCCATTTTAAGATTTTGAATTTTCATTTTTCTGGTGCATAATATGACCCCCGCAGACGCCTAGTTTAGGAGTTATAGCCATTTTAAAGTTTTGAATTTTCATTTTTCTGGTGCATAATATGACCCCCGCAGACGCCTAGTTTAGGAGTTATAGCCATTTTAAAGTTTTGAATTTTCATTTTTCTGGTGCATAATATGACCCCCGCAGACGCCTAGTTTAGGAGTTATAGCCATTTTAAAGTTTTGAATTTTCATTTTTCTGGTGCATAATATGACCCCCGCAGACGATTAGTTTAGGAGTTATAGCCATTTTAAAGTTTTGAATTTTCATTTTTCTGGTGCATAATATGACCCCCGCAGACGCCTAGTTTAGGAGTTATAGCCATTTTAAAGTTTTGAATTTTCATTTTTCTGGTGCATAATATGACCCCCGCAGACGCCTAGTTTAGGAGTTATAGCCATTTTAAAGTTTTGAATTTTCATTTTTCTGGTGCATAATTTGACCCCCGCAGACGCCTAGTTTAGGAGTTATAGCCATTTAAAAGTTTTGATTTTTCATTTTTCTGGTGCATAATATGACCCCGGCAGACGCCTAGTTTAGGAGTTATAGCCATTTTAAGATTTTGAATTTTCATTTTTCTGGTGCATAATATGACCCCCGCAAACGCCTAGTTTAGGAGTTATAGCCATTTTAAAGTTTTGAATTTTCATTTTTCTGGTGCATAATATGACCCCCGCAGACGCCTAGTTTAGGAGTTATAGCCATTTTAAAGTTTTGAATTTTCATTTTTCTGGTGCATAATATGACCCCCGCAGACGCCTAGTTTAGGAGTTATAGCCATTTTAAAGTTTTGATTTTTCATTTTTCTGGTGCATAATATGACCCCGGCAGACGCCTAGTTTAGGAGTTATAGCCATTTTAAGATTTTGAATTTTCATCTTTCTGGTGCATAATATGACCCCGGCAGACGCCTAGTTTAGGAGTTATAGCCATTTTAAAGTTTTGAATTTTCATTTTTCTGGTGCATAATATGACCCCCGCAGACGCCTAGTTTAGGAGTTATAGCCGGTTTAAGATTTTGAATTTTCATCTTTCTGGTGCATAATATGACCCCCACAGACGCCTAGTTTAGGAGTTATAGCCATTTTAAAGTTTTGAATTTTCATTTTTCTGGTGCATAATATGACCCCCACAGACGCCTAGTTTAGGAGTTATAGCCATTTTAAGATTTTGAATTTTCATTTTTCTGGTGCATAATATGACCCCCGCAGACGCCTAGTTTAGGAGTTATAGCCATTTTAAAGTTTTGAATTTTCATTTTTCTGGTGCATAATATGACCCCCGCAGACGCCTAGTTTAGGAGTTATAGCCATTTTAAAGTTTTGAATTTTCATTTTTCTGGTGCATAATATGACCCCCGCAGACGCCTAGTTTAGGAGTTATAGCCATTTTAAAGTTTTGAATTTTCATTTTTCTGGTGCATAATATGACCCCCGCAGACGATTAGTTTAGGAGTTATAGCCATTTTAAAGTTTTGAATTTTCATTTTTCTGGTGCATAATATGACCCCCGCAGACGCCTAGTTTAGGAGTTATAGCCATTTTAAAGTTTTGAATTTTCATTTTTCTGGTGCATAATATGACCCCCGCAGACGCCTAGTTTAGGAGTTATAGCCATTTTAAAGTTTTGAATTTTCATTTTTCTGGTGCATAATATGACCCCCGCAGACGCCTAGTTTAGGAGTTATAGCCATTTTAAAGTTTTGAATTTTCATTTTTCTGGTGCATAATATGACCCCCGCAGACGCCTAGTTTAGGAGTTATAGCCATTTTAAAGTTTTGAATTTTCATTTTTCTGGTGCATAATATGACCCCCGCAGACGCCAAGTTTAGGAGTTATAGCCATTTTAAAGTTTTGAATTTCCATTTTTCTGGTGCATAATATGACCCCCGCAGACGCCTAGTTTAGGAGTTATAGCCATTTTAAAGTTTTGAATTTTCATTTTTCTGGTGCATAATATGACCCCCGCAGACGCCTAGTTTAGGAGTTATAGCCATTTTAAAGTTTTGAATTTTCATTTTTCTGGTGCATAATGTGACCCCCGCAGACGCCTAGTTTAGGAGTTATAGCCATTTTAAAGTTTTGAATTTTCATTTTTCTGGTGCATAATATGACCCCCGCAGACGCCTAGTTTAGGAGTTATAGCCATTTTAAAGTTTTGAATTTTCATTTTTCTGGTGCATAATATGACCCCCGCAGACGCCTAGTTTAGGAGTTATAGCCATTTTAAAGTTTTGAATTTTCATTTTTCTGGTGCATAATGTGACCCCCGCAGACGCCTAGTTTAGGAGTTATAGCCATTTTAAAGTTTTGAATTTTCATTTTTCTGGTGCATAATATGACCCCCGCAGACGCCTAGTTTAGGAGTTATAGCCATTTTAAAGTTTTGAATTTTCATTTTTCTGGTGCATAATATGACCCCCGCAGACGCCTAGTTTAGGAGTTATAGCCATTTTAAAGTTTTGAATTTTCATTTTTCTGGTGCATAATATGACCCCCGCAGACGCCTAGTTTAGGAGTAAAAAGCCATTTTAAAGTTTTGAATTTTCATTTTTCTGGTGCATAATATGACCCCCGCAGACGCCTGGTTTAGGAGTTATAGCCATTTTAAAGTTTTGAATTTTCATTTTTCTGGTGCATAATATGACCCCCGCAGACGCCTAGTTTAGGAGTTATAGCCATTTTAAAGTTTTGAATTTTCATTTTTCTGGTGCATAATATGACCCCCACAGACGCCTAGTTTAGGAGTTATAGCCATTTTAAGATTTTGAATTTTCATTTTTCTGGTGCATAATATGACCCCCGCAGACGCCTAGTTTAGGAGTTATAGCCATTTTAAAATTTTGAATTTTCATTTTTCTGGTGCATAATATGACCCCCACAGACGCCTAGTTTAGGAGTTATAGCCATTTTAAGATTTTGAATTTTTTTTTCTGGTGCATAATATGACCCCCGCAGACGCCTAGTTTAGGAGTTATAGCCATTTTAAAGTTTTGAATTTTCATTTTTCTGGTGCATAATATGACCCCCGCAGACGCCTAGTTTAGGAGTTGTAGCCATTTTAAGATTTTGAATTTTCATCTTTCTGGTGCATAATATGACCCCGGCAGACGCCTAGTTTAGGAGTTATAGCCATTTTAAAGTTTTGAATTTTCATTTTTCTGGTGCATAATATGACCCCCGCAGACGCCTAGTTTAGGAGTTATAGCCGTTTTAAGATTTTGAATTTTCATCTTTCTGGTGCATAACATGACCCCCACAGACGCCTAGTTTAGGAGTTATAGCCATTTTAAAGTTTTGAATTTTCATTTTTCTGGTGCATAATATGACCCCCACAGACGCCTAGTTTAGGAGTTATAGCCATTTTAAGATTTTGAATTTTCATTTTTCTGGTGCATAATATGACCCCCGCAGACGCCTAGTTTAGGAGTTATAGCCATTTTAAAGTTTTGAATTTTCATTTTTCTGGTGCATAATATGACCCCCGCAGACGCCTAGTTTAGGAGTTATAGCCATTTTAAAGTTTTGAATTTTCATTTTTCTGGTGCATAATATGACCCCCGCAGACGCCTAGTTTAGGAGTTATAGCCATTTTAAAGTTTTGAATTTTCATTTTTCTGGTGCATAATATGACCCCCGCAGACGCCTAGTTTAGGAGTTATAGCCATTTTAAAGTTTTGAATTTTCATTTTTCTGGTGCATAATATGACCCCCGCAGACGCCTAGTTTAGGAGTTATAGCCATTTTAAAGTTTTGAATTTCCATTTTTCTGGTGCATAATATGACCCCCGCAGACGCCTAGTTTAGGAGTTATAGCCATTTTAAAGTTTTGAATTTTCATTTTTCTGGTGCATAATATGACCCCCGCAGACGCCTAGTTTAAGAGTTATAGCCATTTTAAAGTTTTGAATTTTCATTTTTCTGGTGCATAATATGACCCCCGCAGACGCCTAGTTTAGGAGTTATAGCCATTTTAAAGTTTTGAATTTTCATTTTTCTGGTGCATAATATGACCCCAAAGACGCCTAGTTTAGGAGTTACAGCCATTTTAAGATTTTGAATTTTCATTTTTCTGGTGCATAATATGACCCCCGCAGACGCCTAGTTTAGGAGTTATAGCCATTTTAAAGTTTTGATTTTTCATTTTTCTGGTGCATAATATGACCCCGGCAGACGCCTAGTTTAGGAGTTATAGCCATTTTAAGATTTTGAATTTTTTTTCTGGTGCATAATATGACCCCCGCAGACGCCTAGTTTAGGAGTTATAGCCATTTTAAAGTTTTGAATTTTCATTTTTCTGGTGCATAATATGACCCCCGCAGACGCCTAGTTTAGGAGTTATAGCCATTTTAAAGTTTTGAATTTTCATTTTTCTGGTGCATAATATGACCCCCGCAGACGCCTAGTTTAGGAGTTATAGCCATTTTAAAGTTTTGATTTTTCATTTTTCTGGTGCATAATATGACCCCCGCAGACGCCTAGTTTAGGAGTTATAGCCATTTTAAAGTTTTGAATTTTCATTTTTCTGGTGCATAATATGACCCCCGCAGACGCCTAGTTTAGGAGTTATAGCCATTTTAAAGTTTTGAATTTTCATTTTTCTGGTGCATAATATGACCCCCGCAGACGCCTAGTTTAGGAGTTATAGCCATTTTAAAGTTTTGAATTTTCATTTTTCTGGTGCATAATATGACCCCCGCAGACGCCTAGTTTAGGAGTTATAGCCATTTTAAAGTTTTGAATTTTCATTTTTCTGGTGCATAATATGACCCCCGCAGACGCCTAGTTTAGGAGTTATAGCCATTTTAAAGTTTTGAATTTTCATTTTTCTGGTGCATAATATGACCCCAAAGACGCCTAGTTTAGGAGTTACAGCCATTTTAAGATTTTGAATTTTCATTTTTCTGGTGCATAATATGACCCCCGCAGACGCCTAGTTTAGGAGTTATAGCCATTTTAAAGTTTTGATTTTTCATTTTTCTGGTGCATAATATGACTCCGGCAGACGCCTAGTTTAGGAGTTATAGCCATTTTAAGATTTTGAATTTTTTTTCTGGTGCATAATATGACCCCCGCAGACGCCTAGTTTAGGAGTTATAGCCATTTTAAAGTTTTGAATTTTCATTTTTCTGGTGCATAATATGACCCCCGCAGACGCCTAGTTTAAGAGTTATAGCCATTTTAAAGTTTTGAATTTTCATTTTTCTGGTGCATAATATGACCCCCGCAGACGCCTAGTTTAGTAGTTATAGCCATTTTAAAGTTTTGAATTTTCATTTTTCTGGTGCATAATATGACCCCGGCAGACGCCTAGTTTAGGAGTTATAGCCATTTTAAAGTTTTGAATTTTCATTTTTCTGGTGCATAATATGACCCCCGCAGACGCCTAGTTTAGGAGTTATAGCCATTTTAAGATTTTGAATTTTCATTTTTCTGGTGCATAATATGACCCCCGCAGACGCCTAGTGTAGGAGTTATAGCCATTTTAAGATTTTGAATTTTTTTTTCTGGTGCATAATATGACCCCCGCAGACGCCTAGTTTAGGAGTTATAGCCATTTTAAAGTTTTGATTTTTCATTTTTCTGGTGCATAATATGACCCCCGCAGACGCCTAGTTTAGGAGTTATAGCCATTTTAAAGTCTTGAATTTTCATTTTTCTGGTGCATAATATGACCCCCGCAGACGCCTAGTTTAGGAGTTATAGCCATTTTAAAGTTTTGAATTTTCATTTTTCTGGTGCATAATATGACCCCGGCAGACGCCTAGTTTAGGAGTTATAGCCATTTTAAAGTTTTGAATTTTCATTTTTCTGGTGCATAATATGACCCCCGCAGACGCCTAGTTTAGGAGTTATAGCCATTTTAAAGTTTTGATTTTTCATTTTTCTGGTGCATAATATGACCCCCGCAGACGCCTAGTTTAGGAGTTATAGCCATTTTAAAGTTTTGAATTTTCATTTTTCTGGTGCATAATATGACCCCCACAGACGCCTAGTTTAGGAGTTATAGCCATTTTAAGATTTTGAATTTTCATTTTTCTGGTGCATAATATGACCCCAAAGACGCCTAGTTTAGGAGTTATAGCCATTTTAAGATTTTGAATTTTCATTTTTCTGGTGCATAATATGACCCCCGCAGACGCCTAGTTTAGGAGTTATAGCCATTTTAAAGTTTTGATTTTTCATTTTTCTGGTGCATAATATGACCCCCGCAGACGCCTAGTTTAGGAGTTATAGCCATTTTAAAGTTTTGAATTTTCATTTTTCTGGTGCATAATATGACAATCGCAGACGCCTAGTTTAGGAGTTATAGCCATTTTAAGATTTTGAATTTTCATTTTTCTGGTGCATAATATGACCCCCGCAGACGCCTAGCTTAGGAGTTATAGCCATTTTAAGATTTTGAATTTTTTTTTCTGGTGCATAATATGACCCCCGCAGACGCCTAGTTTAGGAGTTATAGCCATTTTAAAGTTTTGAATTTTCATTTTTCTGGTGCATAATATGACCCCCGCAGACGCCTAGTTTAGGAGTTATAGCCATTTTAAAGTTTTGAATTTTCATTTTTCTGGTGCATAATATGACCCCAAAGACGCCTAGTTTAGGAGTTATAGCCATTTTAAGATTTTGAATTTTCATTTTTCTGGTGCATAATATGACCCCCACAGACGCCTAGTTTAGGAGTTATAGCCATTTTAAAGTTTTGAATTTTCATTTTTCTGGTGCATAATATGACCCCCACAGACGCCTAGTTTAGGAGTTATAGCCATTTTAAGATTTTGAATTTTCATTTTTCTGGTGCATAATATGACCCCCGCAGACGCCTAGTTTAGGAGTTATAGCCATTTTAAGATTTTGAATTTTCATTTTTCTGGTGCATAATATGACCCCAAAGACGCCTAGTTTAGGAGTTATAGCCATTTTAAGATTTTGAATTTTCATTTTTCTGGTGCATAATATGACCCCCACAGACGCCTAGTTTAGGAGTTGTAGCCATTTTAAGATTTTGAATTTTCATCTTTCTGGTGCATAATATGACCCCGGCAGACGCCTAGTTTAGGAGTTATAGCCATTTTAAAGTTTTGAATTTTCATTTTTCTGGTGCATAATATGACCCCCGCAGACGCCTAGTTTAGGAGTTATAGCCGTTTTAAGATTTTGAATTTTCATCTTTCTGGTGCATAATATGACCCCCACAGACGCCTAGTTTAGGAGTTATAGCCATTTTAAAGTTTTGAATTTTCATTTTTCTGGTGCATAATATGACCCCCACAGACGCCTAGTTTAGGAGTTATAGCCATTTTAAGATTTTGAATTTTCATTTTTCTGGTGCATAATATGACCCCCGCAGACGCCTAGTTTAGGAGTTATAGCCATTTTAAAGTTTTGAATTTTCATTTTTCTGGTGCATAATATGACCCCCGCAGACGCCTAGTTTAGGAGTTATAGCCATTTTAAAGTTTTGAATTTTCATTTTTCTGGTGCATAATATGACCCCCGCAGACGCCTAGTTTAGGAGTTATAGCCATTTTAAAGTTTTGAATTTTCATTTTTCTGGTGCATAATATGACCCCCGCAGACGCCTAGTTTAGGAGTTATAGCCATTTTAAAGTTTTGAATTTTCATTTTTCTGGTGCATAATATGACCCCCGCAGACGCCTAGTTTAGGAGTTATAGCCATTTTAAAGTTTTGAATTTCCATTTTTCTGGTGCATAATATGACCCCCGCAGACGCCTAGTTTAGGAGTTATAGCCATTTTAAAGTTTTGAATTTTCATTTTTCTGGTGCATAATATGACCCCCGCAGACGCCTAGTTTAAGAGTTATAGCCATTTTAAAGTTTTGAATTTTCATTTTTCTGGTGCATAATATGACCCCCGCAGACGCCTAGTTTAGGAGTTATAGCCATTTTAAAGTTTTGAATTTTCATTTTTCTGGTGCATAATATGACCCCAAAGACGCCTAGTTTAGGAGTTACAGCCATTTTAAGATTTTGAATTTTCATTTTTCTGGTGCATAATATGACCCCCGCAGACGCCTAGTTTAGGAGTTATAGCCATTTTAAAGTTTTTATTTTTCATTTTTCTGGTGCATAATATGACCCCCGCAGACGCCTAGTTTAGGAGTTATAGCCATTTTAAAGTTTTGAATTTTCATTTTTCTGGTGCATAATATGACCCCCGCAGACGCCTAGTTTAGGAGTTATAGCCATTTTAAAGTTTTGAATTTTCATTTTTCTGGTGCATAATATGACCCCCGCAGACGCCTAGTTTAGGAGTTATAGCCATTTTAAAGTTTTGAATTTTCATTTTTCTGGTGCATAATATGACCCCCGCAGACGCCTAGTTTAGGAGTTATAGCCATTTTAAAGTTTTGAATTTTCATTTTTCTGGTGCATAATATGACCCCCGCAGACGCCTAGTTTAGGAGTTATAGCCATTTTAAAGTTTTGAATTTTCATTTTTCTGGTGCATAATATGACCCCAAAGACGCCTAGTTTAGGAGTTACAGCCATTTTAAGATTTTGAATTTTCATTTTTCTGGTGCATAATATGACCCCCGCAGACGCCTAGTTTAGGAGTTATAGCCATTTTAAAGTTTTGATTTTTCATTTTTCTGGTGCATAATATGACTCCGGCAGACGCCTAGTTTAGGAGTTATAGCCATTTTAAGATTTTGAATTTTTTTTCTGGTGCATAATATGACCCCCGCAGACGCCTAGTTTAGGAGTTATAGCCATTTTAAAGTTTTGAATTTTCATTTTTCTGGTGCATAATATGACCCCCGCAGACGCCTAGTTTAAGAGTTATAGCCATTTTAAAGTTTTGAATTTTCATTTTTCTGGTGCATAATATGACCCCCGCAGACGCCTAGTTTAGTAGTTATAGCCATTTTAAAGTTTTGAATTTTCATTTTTCTGGTGCATAATATGACCCCGGCAGACGCCTAGTTTAGGAGTTATAGCCATTTTAAAGTTTTGAATTTTCATTTTTCTGGTGCATAATATGACCCCCGCAGACGCCTAGTTTAGGAGTTATAGCCATTTTAAGATTTTGAATTTTCATTTTTCTGGTGCATAATATGACCCCCGCAGACGCCTAGTGTAGGAGTTATAGCCATTTTAAGATTTTGAATTTTCTTTTTCTGGTGCATAATATGACCCCCGCAGACGCCTAGTTTAGGAGTTATAGCCATTTTAAAGTTTTGATTTTTCATTTTTCTGGTGCATAATATGACCCCCGCAGACGCCTAGTTTAGGAGTTATAGCCATTTTAAAGTCTTGAATTTTCATTTTTCTGGTGCATAATATGACCCCCGCAGACGCCTAGTTTAGGAGTTATAGCCATTTTAAAGTTTTGAATTTTCATTTTTCTGGTGCATAATATGACCCCGGCAGACGCCTAGTTTAGGAGTTATAGCCATTTTAAAGTTTTGAATTTTCATTTTTCTGGTGCATAATATGACCCCCGCAGACGCCTAGTTTAGGAGTTATAGCCATTTTAAAGTTTTGATTTTTCATTTTTCTGGTGCATAATATGACCCCCGCAGACGCCTAGTTTAGGAGTTATAGCCATTTTAAAGTTTTGAATTTTCATTTTTCTGGTGCATAATATGACCCCCACAGACGCCTAGTTTAGGAGTTATAGCCATTTTAAGATTTTGAATTTTCATTTTTCTGGTGCATAATATGACCCCAAAGACGCCTAGTTTAGGAGTTATAGCCATTTTAAGATTTTGAATTTTCATTTTTCTGGTGCATAATATGACCCCCGCAGACGCCTAGTTTAGGAGTTATAGCCATTTTAAAGTTTTGATTTTTCATTTTTCTGGTGCATAATATGACCCCCGCAGACGCCTAGTTTAGGAGTTATAGCCATTTTAAAGTTTTGAATTTTCATTTTTCTGGTGCATAATATGACAATCGCAGACGCCTAGTTTAGGAGTTATAGCCATTTTAAGATTTTGAATTTTCATTTTTCTGGTGCATAATATGACCCCCGCAGACGCCTAGCTTAGGAGTTATAGCCATTTTAAGATTTTGAATTTTTTTTTCTGGTGCATAATATGACCCCCGCAGACGCCTAGTTTAGGAGTTATAGCCATTTTAAAGTTTTGAATTTTCATTTTTCTGGTGCATAATATGACCCCCGCAGACGCCTAGTTTAGGAGTTATAGCCATTTTAAAGTTTTGAATTTTCATTTTTCTGGTGCATAATATGACCCCAAAGACGCCTAGTTTAGGAGTTATAGCCATTTTAAGATTTTGAATTTTCATTTTTCTGGTGCATAATATGACCCCCGCGGACGCCTAGTTTAGGAGTTATAGCCATTTTAAAGTTTTGATTTTTCATTTTTCTGGTGCATAATATGACCCCCGCAGACGCCTAGTTTAGGAGTTATAGCCATTTTAAAGTTTTGAATTTTCATTTTTCTGGTGCATAATATGACCCCCGCAGACGCCTAGTTTAGGAGTTATAGCCATTTTAAGATTTTGAATTTTTTTTTCTGGTGCATAATATGACCCCCGCAGACGCCTAGTTTAGGAGTTATAGCCATTTTAAAGTTTTTATTTTTCATTTTTCTGGTGCATAATTTGACCCCCGCAGACGCCTAGTTTAGTAGTTATAGCCATTTTAAAGTTTTGAATTTTCATTTTTCTGGTGCATAATATGACCCCCGCAGACGCCTAGTTTAGGAGTTATAGCCATTTTAAAGTTTTGAATTTTCATTTTTCTGGTGCATAATATGACCCCCGCAGACGCCTAGTTTAGGAGTTATAGCCATTTTAAAGTTTTGAATTTTCATTTTTCTGGTGCATAATTTGACCCCCGCAGACGCCTAGTTTAGGAGTTATAGCCATTTTAAAGTTTTGAATTTTCATTTTTCTGGTGCATAATATGACCCCCGCAGACGCCTGGTTTAGGAGTTATAGCCATTTTAAAGTTTTGAATTTTCATTTTTCTGGTGCATAATATGACCCCCGCAGACGCCTAGTTTAGGAGTTATAGCCATTTTAAAGTTTTGAATTTTCATTTTTCTGGTGCATAATATGACCCCCACAGACGCCTAGTTTAGGAGTTATAGCCATTTTAAGATTTTGAATTTTTATTTTTCTGGTGCATAATATGACCCCCGCAGACGCCTAGTTTAGGAGTTATAGCCATTTTAAGATTTTGAATTTATTTTTCTGGTGCATAATATGACCCCCGCAGACGCCTAGTTTAGGAGTTATAGCCATTTTAAAGTTTTGAATTTTCATTTTTCTGGTGCATAATATGACCCCCGCAGACGCCTAGTTTAGGAGTTATAGCCATTTTAAAGTTTTGAATTTTAATTTTTCTGGTGCATAATATGACCCCCGCAGACGCCTAGTTTAGGAGTTATAGCCATTTTAAAGTTTTGAATTTTCATTTTTCTGGTGCATAATATGACCCCCGCAGACGCCTAGTTTAGGAGTTATAGCCATTTTAAAGTTTTGAATTTTCATTTTTCTGGTGCATAATATGACCCCCGCAGACGCCAAGTTTAGGAGTTATAGCCATTTTAAAGTTTTGATTTTTCATTTTTCTGGTGCATAATATGACCCCCGCAGACGCCTAGTTTAGGAGTTATAACCATTTTAAAGTTTTGAATTTTCATTTTTCTGGTGCATAATATGACCCCCGCAGACGCGTAGTTTAGGAGTTATAGCCATTTTAAAGTTTTGAATTTTCATTTTTCTGGTGCATAATATGACCCCCGCAGACGCCTAGTTTAGGAGTTATAGCCATTTTAAAGTTTTGAATTTTCATTTTTCTGGTGCATAATATGACAATCGCAGACGCCTAGTTTAGGAGTTATAGCCATTTTAAGATTTTGAATTTTCATTTTTCTGGTGCATAATATGACCCCCGCAGACGCCTAGTTTAGGAGTTATAGCCATTTTAAAGTTTTGATTTTTCATTTTTCTGGTGCATAATATGACCCCCGCAGACGCCTAATTTAGGAGTTATAGCCATTTTAAAGTTTTGAATTTTCATTTTTCTGGTGCATAATATGACCCCCGCAGACGCCTAGTTTAGGAGTTATAGCCATTTTAAAGTTTTGAATTTTCATTTTTCTGGTGCATAATATGACCCCCGCAGACGCCTAGTTTAGGAGTTATAGCCATTTTAAAGTTTTGAATTTTCATTTTTCTGGTGCATAATATGACCCCCGCAGACGCCTAGTTTAGGAGTTATAGCCATTTTAAAGTTTTGAATTTTCATTTTTCTGGTGCATAATATGACCCCCGCAGACGCCTAGTTTAGGAGTTATAGCCATTTTAAAGTTTTGAATTTTCATTTTTCTGGTGCATAATATGACCCCAAAGACGCCTAGTTTAGGAGTTACAGCCATTTTAAGATTTTGAATTTTCATTTTTCTGGTGCATAATATGACCCCCGCAGACGCCTAGTTTAGGAGTTATAGCCATTTTAAAGTTTTGATTTTTCATTTTTCTGGTGCATAATATGACCCCGGCAGACGCCTAGTTTAGGAGTTATAGCCATTTTAAGATTTTGAATTTTTTTTCTGGTGCATAATATGACCCCCGCAGACGCCTAGTTTAGGAGTTATAGCCATTTTAAAGTTTTGAATTTTCATTTTTCTGGTGCATAATATGACCCCCGCAGACGCCTAGTTTAGGAGTTATAGCCATTTTAAAGTTTTGAATTTTAATTTTTCTGGTGCATAATATGACCCCCGCAGACGCCTAGTTTAGGAGTTATAGCCATTTTAAAGTTTTGAATTTTCATTTTTCTGGTGCATAATATGACCCCCGCAGACGCCTAGTTTAGGAGTTATAGCCATTTTAAAGTTTTGAATTTTCATTTTTCTGGTGCATAATATGACCCCGGCAGACGCCTAGTTTAGGAGTTATAGCCATTTTAAAGTTTTGAATTTTCATTTTTCTGGTGCATAATATGACCCCCGCAGACGCCTAGTTTAGGAGTTATAGCCATTTTAAGATTTTGAATTTTCATTTTTCTGGTGCATAATATGACCCCCGCAGACGCCTAGTGTAGGAGTTATAGCCATTTTAAGATTTTGAATTTTTTTTTCTGGTGCATAATATGACCCCCGCAGACGCCTAGTTTAGGAGTTATAGCCATTTTAAGATTTCGAATTTTTTTTTCTGGTGCATAATATGACCCCCGCAGACGCCTAGTTTAGGAGTTATAGCCATTTTAAAGTTTTGAATTTTCATTTTTCTGGTGCATAATATGACCCCCGCAGACGCCTAGTTCAGGAGTTATAGCCATTTTAAAGTTTTGAATTTTCATTTTTCTGGTGCATAATTTGACCCCCGCAGACGCCTAGTTTAGGAGTTATAGCCATTTTAAAGTTTTGAATTTTCATTTTTCTGGTGCATAATATGACCCCCGCAGACGCCTGGTTTAGGAGTTATAGCCATTTTAAAGTTTTGAATTTTCATTTTTCTGGTGCATAATATGACCCCCGCAGACGCTTAGTTTAGGAGTTATAGCCACTTTAAAGTTTTGAATTTTCATTTTTCTGGTGCATAATATGACCCCCACAGACGCCTAGTTTAGGAGTTATAGCCATTTTAAGATTTTGAATTTTCATTTTTCTGGTGCATAATATGACCCCCGCAGACGCCTAGTTTAGGAGTTATAGCCATTTTAAGATTTTGAATTTATTTTTCTGGTGCATAATATGACCCCCGCAGACGCCTAGTTTAGGAGTTATAGCCATTTTAAAGTTTTGAATTTTCATTTTTCTGGTGCATAATATGACCCACGCAGACGCCTAGTTTAGGAGTTGTAGCCATTTTAAGATTTTGCATTTTTTTTTCTGGTGCATAATATGACCCCCGCAGACGCCTAGTTTAGGAGTTATAGCCATTTTAAAGTTTTGAATTTTCATTTTTCTGGTGCATAATATGACCCCCGCAGACGCCTAGTTTAGGAGTTATAGCGATTTTAAAGTTTTGAATTTTCATTTTTCTGGTGCATAATATGACCCCCGCAGACGCCTAGTTTAGGAGTTATAGCCATTTTAAGATTTTGAATTTTCATCTTTCTGGTGCATAATATGACCCCGGCAGACGCCTAGTTTAGGAGTTATAGCCATTTTAAAGTTTTGAATTTTCATTTTTCTGGTGCATAATATGACCCCCGCAGACGCCTAGTTTAGGGGTTATAGCCGTTTTAAGATTTTGAATTTTCATCTTTCTGGTGCATAATATGACCCCCACAGACGCCTAGTTTAGGAGTTATAGCCATTTTAAAGTTTTGAATTTTCATTTTTCTATTGCATAATATGACCCCCGCAGACGCCTAGTTTAGGAGTTATAGCCATTTTAAGATTTTGAATTTTCATTTTTCTGGTGCATAATATGACCCCCGCAGACGCCTAGTTTAGGAGTTATAGCCATTTTAAAGTTTTGAATTTTCATTTTTCTGGTGCATAATATGACCCCCGCAGACGCCTAGTTTAGGAGTTATAGCCATTTTAAAGTTTTGAATTTTCATTTTTCTGGTG